>CALNHX010006635.1:0-40000 GCA_940337035.1 Agriotes lineatus
TTGGCTTGGCTTGGCTTGGCTTGGCTTGGCTTGGCTTGGCTTGGCTTGGCTTGGCTTGGCTTCGCCTGGATTGGCTTGGCTTGGCTTGGCTTGGCTTGGCTTGGCTTGGCTTGGCTTGGCTTGGCTTGGCTTGGCTTGGCCTTGGCTTGGCTTGGCTTGGCTTGGCTTGGCTTGGCTTGGCTTGGCTTGGCTTGGCTTGGCTTGGCTTGGCTTGGCTTGCCTTGGCTTGGCTTGGCTTGGCCTGGATTGGCATGGATTGGCTTGGGATGGCTTGGCTTTGCCTCGATTGGCTTAGCTTGGCTTGGCTTGGCCAGGATTGGCTTGGATTGGCTTGGCATGGCTTGGCTTGCCTTGGATTGGCTTGGCTTGGCTTGGCTTGGCTTGGCTTGGCTTGTCTTGTCTTTTTTTGTCTTGTCTTGGCTTGGCTTGGCTTGGCTTGGCTTGGCTTGGCTTGTCTTGTCTTGTCTTGTCTTGTCTTGTCTTGTCTTGTCTTGTCTTGTCTTGTTTTGGCTTGGCTTGGCTTGGCTTGGCTTCGCCTGGATTGGCTTGGCTTGGCTTGGCTTGGCTTGGCTTGGCTTGGCTTGGCTTGGCTTGGCTTGGCTTTTCTTGGCTTGGCTTGGCTTGGCTTGGCTTGGCTTGGCTTGGCTTGGCTTGGCTTGGCTTGGCTTGGCTTGGCTTGGCTTGGCTTGGCTTGGCTTGGCTTGGCTTGGCTTGGCTTGGCTTGGCTTGGCTTGGCTTGGCTTGGCTTGGCTTGGCTTGGCTTGGCTTGGCTTGGCTTGGCTTGGCTTGGCTTGGCTTGGCTTGGCTTGGCTTGGCTTGGCTTCGCCTCTATTGGCTTGGCTTGGCTTGGCTTGGCCTGGATTGGCTTGATTGGCTTGGCATGGCTGCGCCTGGATTGGCTTGGCTTGGCTTGGCTTGGTTTGGCTTGGCTTGGCTTGGCTTGGCTTGGCTTGGCTTGGCTTGGCTTGGCTTGGCTTGGCTTGGCTTGGCTTGGCTTGGCTTGGCTTGGCTTGGCTTGGCTTGGCTTGGCTTGGCTTGGCTTGGCTTGGCTTGGCTTGGCTTGGCTTGGCTTGGCTTGGCTTGGCTTGGCTTGGCTTGGCTTGGCTTGGCTTGGCTTGGCTTGGCTTGGCTTGGCTTGGCTTGGCTTGGCTTGGCTTGGCTTGGCTTGGCTTGGCTTGGCTTGGCTTGGCTTGGCTTGGCTTGGCTTGGCTTGGCTTGGCTTGGCTTGGCTTGGCTTGGCTTGGCTTGGCTTGGCTTGGCTTGGCTTGGCTTGGCTTGGCTTGGCTTGGCTTGGCTTGGCTTGGCTTGGCTTGGCTTGGCTTGGCTTGGCTTGGCTTGGCTTGGTTTGGCTTGGCTTGGCGTGGCTTGGCTTGGCTTGGCCTTGCTTGGCTTGGCTTGGCTTGGCTTGGCTTGGCTTGGCTTGGCTTGGCTTGGCTTGGCTTGGCTTGGCTTGGCTTAGCTTGGCTTGGCTTGGCGTGGCCTGGCCTGGCCTGGCCTGGCCTGGCCTGGCCTGGCCTGGCCTGGCCTGGCCTGGCCTGGCCTGGCCTGGCCTGGCCTGGCGTGGCTTGGCTTGGCTTGGCTTGGCTTGGCTTGGCTTGGCTTGGCTTGGCTTGGCTTGGCTTGGCTTGGCTTGGCGTGGCTTGGCTTGGCCTGGCCTGGCCTGGCCTGGCCTGGCTTGGCTTGGCTTGGCTTGGCGTGGCCTGGCCTGGCCTGGCCTGGCCTGGCCTGGCCTGGCCTGGCCTGGCCTGGCCTGGCCTGGCCTGGCCTGGCCTGGCCTGGCGTGGCTTGGCTTGGCTTGGCTTGGCTTG
The DNA here is from genome assembly GCA_940337035.1 of Agriotes lineatus. Classification (NCBI taxonomy): domain Eukaryota; kingdom Metazoa; phylum Arthropoda; class Insecta; order Coleoptera; family Elateridae; genus Agriotes; species Agriotes lineatus. Next base: position 1,809 of record CALNHX010006635.1, read on the forward strand.
GCTTGGCTTGGCTTGGCTTGGCTTGGCTTGGCTTGGCTTGTCTTGGCTTGGCTTGGCTTGGCTTGGCTTGGCTTGGCTTGGCTTGACTTGGCTTGGCTTGGCTTGGCTTCGCCTCTATTGGCTTGGCTTGGCTTGGCTTGGCTTGGCTTGGCTTTTCTTAGCTTGGCTTGGCTTGGCTTGGCTTGGCTTGGCTTGGCTTGGCTTGGCTTGGCTTGGCTTGGCTTCGCCTGGATTGGCTTGGCTTGGCTTGGCTTGGCTTGGCTTGGCTTGGCTTGGCTTGGCTTGGCTTGGCTTGGCTTGGCTTGGCTTGGCTTGGCTTGGCTGGCTTGGCTTGGCTTGGCTTGGCTTGGCTTGGCTTGGCTTGGCTTGGCTTGGCTTGGCTTGGCCTGGCCTGGCCTGGCCTGGCCTGGCCTGGCCTGGCGTGGCTTGGCTTGGCTTGGCTTGGCTTGGCTTGGCTTGGCTTGGCTTGGCTTGGCTTGGCTTGGCTTGGCTTGGCTTGGCGTGGCCTGGCCTGGCCTGGCCTGGCCTGGCCTGGCCTGGCGTGGCTTGGCTTGGCTTGGCTTGGCTTGGCTTGGCTTGGCTTGGCTTGGCTTGGCTTGGCTTGGCTTGGCTTGGCTTGGCTTGGCTTGGCGTGGCCTGGCCTGGCCTGGCCTGGTTTGGCTTGCCATGGCTTCGCCTGGATTGGCTTGGCTTGGCTTGAATTGGCTTGGCTTCGCTTGGCTTGGCGTGGTTTGGCTTGGCTTGGCTTGGCTTGGCTTGGCTTGGCTTGGCTTGGCTTGGCTTGGCTTGGCTTGGCTTGGCTTGGCTTGCCTTGGCTTGGCTTGGCTTGGCCTGGATTGGCATGGATTGGCTTGGGATGGCTTGGCTTTGCCTCGATTGGCTTAGCTTGGCTTGGCTTGGCCAGGATTGGCTTGGATTGGCTTGGCATGGCTTGGCTTGCCTTGGATTGGCTTGGCTTGGCTTGGCTTGGCTTGGCTTGGCTTGTCTTGTCTTTTTTTGTCTTGTCTTGGCTTGGCTTGGCTTGGCTTGGCTTGGCTTGGCTTGTCTTGTCTTGTCTTGTCTTGTCTTGTCTTGTCTTGTCTTGTCTTGTCTTGTTTTGGCTTGGCTTGGCTTGGCTTGGCTTCGCCTGGATTGGCTTGGCTTGGCTTGGCTTGGCTTGGCTTGGCTTGGCTTGGCTTGGCTTGGCTTGGCTTGGCTTGGCTTGGCTTGGCTTGGCTTGGCTTGGCTTGGCTTGGCTTGTCTTGTCTTTTTTTGTCTTGTCTTGGCTTGGCTTGGCTTGGCTTGGCTTGGCTTGGCTTGTCTTGTCTTGTCTTGTCTTGTCTTGTCTTGTCTTGTCTTGTCTTGTCTTGTCTTGTCTTGTTTTGGCTTGGCTTGGCTTGGCTTGGCTTGTCTTGTCTTGTCTTGTCTTGTCTTGTCTTGTCTTGTCTTGTCTTGTCTTGTTTTGGCTTGGCTTGGCTTGGCTTGGCTTTGCCTCGATTGGCTTAGCTTGGCTTGGCTTGGCCAGGATTGGCTTGGATTGGCTTGGCATGGCTTGGCTTGCCTTGGATTGGCTTGGCTTGGCTTGGCTTGGCTTGGCTTGGCTTGTCTTGTCTTTTTTTGTCTTGTCTTGGCTTGGCTTGGCTTGGCTTGGCTTGGCTTGGCTTGTCTTGTCTTGTCTTGTCTTGTCTTGTCTTGTCTTGTCTTGTCTTGTCTTGTTTTGGCTTGGCTTGGCTTGTCTTGTCTTTTTTTGTCTTGTCTTGGCTTGGCTTGGCTTGGCTTGGCTTGGCTTGGCTTGTCTTGTCTTTTTTTGTCTTGTCTTGGCTTGGCTTGGCTTGGCTTGGCTTGGCTTGGCTTGTCTTGTCTTGTCTTGTCTTGTCTTGTCTTGTCTTGTCTTGTCTTGTCTTGTTTTGGCTTGGCTTGGCTTGGCTTGGCTTCGCCTGGATTGGCTTGGCTTGGCTTGGCTTGGCTTGGCTTGGCTTGGCTTGGCTTGGCTTGGCTTGGCTTGGCTTGGCTTGGCTTGGCTTGGCTTGGCTTGGCTTGGCTTGGCTTGTCTTGTCTTTTTTTGTCTTGTCTTGGCTTGGCTTGGCTTGGCTTGGCTTGGCTTGGCTTGTCTTGTCTTGTCTTGTCTTGTCTTGTCTTGTCTTGTCTTGTCTTGTCTTGTCTTGTCTTGTTTTGGCTTGGCTTGGCTTGGCTTGGCTTGTCTTGTCTTGTCTTGTCTTGTCTTGTCTTGTCTTGTCTTGTCTTGTCTTGTCTTGTCTTGTTTTGGCTTGGCTTGGCTTGGCTTGGCTTCGCCTGGATTGGCTTGGCTTGGCTTGGCTTGGCTTGGCTTGGCTTGGCTTGGCTTGGCTTGGCTTGGCTTGGCTTGGCTTGGCTTGGCTTGGCTTGGCTTGGCCTGGATTGGCTTGGATTGGCTTGGGATGGCTTGGCTTGCCTTGGCTTGGCTTGGCTTGGCTTGGCTTTGCCTCGATTGGCTTGGCTTGGCTTGGCTTGGCTTGGCTTGGCTTGGCTTGGCTTGGCTTGTCTTGTCTTTTTTTGTCTTGTCTTGGCTTGGCTTGGCTTGGCTTGGCTTGGCTTGGCTTGGCTTGGCTTGGCTTGGCTTGGCTTGGCTTGTCTTGGCTTGGCTTGGCTTGGCTTGGCTTGGCTTGGCTTGGCTTGACTTGGCTTGGCTTGGCTTGGCTTCGCCTCTATTGGCTTGGCTTGGCTTGGCTTGGCTTGGCTTGGCTTTTCTTAGCTTGGCTTGGCTTGGCTTGGCTTGGCTTGGCTTGGCTTGGCTTGGCTTGGCTTGGCTTGGCTTCGCCTGGATTGGCTTGGCTTGGCTTGGCTTGGCTTCGCCTCGATTGGCTTGGATTGGCTTGGCATGGCTTCGCCTGGATTGGCTTGGCTTGGCTTGGCTTGGCTTGGCTTGGCTTGGCTTGGCTTGGTTTGGCTTGGCTTGGCTTGGCTTGGCTTGGCTTGGCTTGGCTTGGCTTGGCTTGGCTTGGCTTGGCTTGGCTTGGCTTGGCTTGGCTTGGCTTGGCTTGGCTTGGCTTGGCTTGGCTTGGCTTGGCTTGGCGTGGCCTGGCCTGGCCTGGCCTGGCCTGGCCTGGCCTGGCGTGGCTTGGCTTGGCTTGGCTTGGCTTGGCTTGGCTTGGCTTGGCTTGGCTTGGCTTGGCTTGGCTTGGCTTGGCTTGGCTTGGCTTGGCTTGGCTTGGCTTGGCTTGGCTTGGCTTGGCTTGGCTTGGCTTGGCTTGGCTTGGCCTGGCCTGGCCTGGCCTGGCCTGGCCTGGCCTGGCGTGGCTTGGCTTGGCTTGGCTTGGCTTGGCTTGGCTTGGCTTGGCTTGGCTTGGCTTGGCTTGGCTTGGCTTGGCGTGGCCTGGCCTGGCCTGGCCTGGCCTGGCCTGGCCTGGCGTGGCTTGGCTTGGCTTGGCTTGGCTTGGCTTGGCTTGGCTTGGCTTGGCTTGGCTTGGCTTGGCTTGGCTTGGCTTGGCTTGGCTTGGCGTGGCCTGGCCTGGCCTGGCCTGGTTTGGCTTGCCATGGCTTCGCCTGGATTGGCTTGGCTTGGCTTGAATTGGCTTGGCTTCGCTTGGCTTGGCGTGGTTTGGCTTGGCTTGGCTTGGCTTGGCTTGGCTTGGCTTGGCTTGGCTTGGCTTGGCTTGGCTTGGCTTGGCTTGGCTTGCCTTGGCTTGGCTTGGCTTGGCCTGGATTGGCATGGATTGGCTTGGGATGGCTTGGCTTTGCCTCGATTGGCTTAGCTTGGCTTGGCTTGGCCAGGATTGGCTTGGATTGGCTTGGCATGGCTTGGCTTGCCTTGGATTGGCTTGGCTTGGCTTGGCTTGGCTTGGCTTGGCTTGTCTTGTCTTTTTTTGTCTTGTCTTGGCTTGGCTTGGCTTGGCTTGGCTTGGCTTGGCTTGTCTTGTCTTGTCTTGTCTTGTCTTGTCTTGTCTTGTCTTGTCTTGTCTTGTTTTGGCTTGGCTTGGCTTGGCTTGGCTTCGCCTGGATTGGCTTGGCTTGGCTTGGCTTGGCTTGGCTTGGCTTGGCTTGGCTTGGCTTGGCTTGGCTTGGCTTGGCTTGGCTTGGCTTGGCTTGGCTTGGCTTGGCTTGTCTTGTCTTTTTTTGTCTTGTCTTGGCTTGGCTTGGCTTGGCTTGGCTTGGCTTGGCTTGTCTTGTCTTGTCTTGTCTTGTCTTGTCTTGTCTTGTCTTGTCTTGTCTTGTCTTGTCTTGTTTTGGCTTGGCTTGGCTTGGCTTGGCTTGTCTTGTCTTGTCTTGTCTTGTCTTGTCTTGTCTTGTCTTGTCTTGTCTTGTCTTGTCTTGTTTTGGCTTGGCTTGGCTTGGCTTGGCTTCGCCTGGATTGGCTTGGCTTGGCTTGGCTTGGCTTGGCTTGGCTTGGCTTGGCTTGGCTTGGCTTGGCTTGGCTTGGCTTGGCTTGGCTTGGCTTGGCTTGGCTTGGCTTGGCCTGGATTGGCTTGGATTGGCTTGGGATGGCTTGGCTTGCCTTGGCTTGGCTTGGCTTGGCTTGGCTTGGCTTTGCCTCGATTGGCTTGGCTTGGCTTGGCTTGGCTTGGCTTGGCTTGGCTTGGCTTGGCTTGTCTTGTCTTTTTTTGTCTTGTCTTGGCTTGGCTTGGCTTGGCTTGGCTTGGCTTGGCTTGGCTTGGCTTGGCTTGGCTTGGCTTGGCTTGTCTTGGCTTGGCTTGGCTTGGCTTGGCTTGGCTTGGCTTGGCTTGACTTGGCTTGGCTTGGCTTGGCTTCGCCTCTATTGGCTTGGCTTGGCTTGGCTTGGCTTGGCTTGGCTTTTCTTAGCTTGGCTTGGCTTGGCTTGGCTTGGCTTGGCTTGGCTTGGCTTGGCTTGGCTTGGCTTGGCTTCGCCTGGATTGGCTTGGCTTGGCTTGGCTTGGCTTCGCCTCGATTGGCTTGGATTGGCTTGGCATGGCTTCGCCTGGATTGGCTTGGCTTGGCTTGGCTTGGCTTGGCTTGGCTTGGCTTGGCTTGGTTTGGCTTGGCTTGGCTTGGCTTGGCTTGGCTTGGCTTGGCTTGGCTTGGCTTGGCTTGGCTTGGCTTGGCTTGGCTTGGCTTGGCTTGGCTTGGCTTGGCTTGGCTTGGCTTGGCTTGGCTTGGCTTTTCTTGGCTTGGCTTGGCTTGGCTTGGCTTGGCTTGGCTTGGCTTGTCTTGTCTTGTCTTGTCTTGTCTTGTCTTGGCTTGGCTTGGCTTGGCTTGGCTTGGCTTGGCTTGGCTTGGCTTGGTTTGGCTTGGCTTGGCTTGGCTTGGCTTGGCTTGGCTTGGCTTGGCTTGGCTTGGCTTTTCTTGGCTTGGCTTGGCTTGGCTTGGCTTGGCTTGGCTTGGCTTGGCTTGGCTTGGCTTGGCTTGGCTTGGCTTGGCTTGGCTTGGCTTGGCTTGGCTTGGCTTGGCTTGGCTTGGCTTGGCTTGGCTTGGCTTGGCTTGGCTTGGCTTGGCTTGGCTTGGCTTGGCTTGGCTTGGCTTGGCTTGTCTTGGCTTGGCTTGGCTTGGCTTGGCTTGGCTTGGCTTGGCTTGGCTTGGCTTGGCTTGGCTTTGCCTCTATTGGCTTGGCTTGGCTTGGCTTGGCTTGGCTTGGCTTGGCTTGGCCTGGATTGGCTTGGATTGGCTTGGCATGGCTGCGCCTGGATTGGCTTGGCTTGGCTTGGCTTGGTTTGGCTTGGCTTGGCTTGGCTTGGCTTGGCTTGGCTTGGCTTGGCTTGGCTTGGCTTGGCTTGGCTTGGCTTGGCTTGGCTTGGCTTGGCTTGGCTTGGCTTGGCTTGGCTTGGCTTGGCTTGGCTTGGCTTGGCTTGGCTTGGCTTGGCTTGGCTTGGCTTGGCTTGGCTTGGCTTGGCTTGGCTTGGCTTGGCTTGGCTTGGCTTGGCTTGGCTTGGCTTGGCTTGGCTTGGCTTGGCTTGGCTTGGCTTGGCTTGGCTTGGCTTGGCTTGGCTTGGCTTGGCTTGGCTTGGCTTGGCTTGGCTTGGCTTGGCTTGGCTTGGCTTGGCTTGGCTTGGCTTGGCTTGGCTTGGCTTGGCTTGGCTTGGCTTGGCTTGGCTTGGCTTGGCTTGGCTTGGCTTGGCTTGGCTTGGCTTGGCTTGGCTTGGCTTGGCTTGGCTTGGCTTGGCTTGGCTTGGCTTGGCTTGGCTTGGCTTGGCTTGGCTTGGCTTGGCTTGGCTTGGCTTGGCTTGGCTTGGCTTGGCTTGGCTTGGCTTGGCTTGGCTTGGCTTGGCTTGGCTTGGCTTGGCTTGGCTTGGCTTGGCTTGGCGTGGCCTGGCCTGGCCTGGCCTGGCCTGGCCTGGCCTGGCCTGGCCTGGCCTGGCCTGGCCTGGCCTGGCCTGGCCTGGCCTGGTGTGGCTTGGCTTGGCTTGGCTTGGCTTGGCTTGGCTTGGCTTGGCTTGGCTTGGCTTGGCTTGGCTTGGCTTGGCGTGGCTTGGCTTGGCCTGGCCTGGCCTGGCCTGGCCTGGCTTGGCTTGGCTTGGCTTGGCGTGGCCTGGCCTGGCCTGGCCTGGCCTGGCCTGGTTTGGCTTGCCATGGCTTCGCCTGGATTGGCTTGGCTTGGCTTGAATTGGCTTGGCTTCGCTTGGCTTGGCGTGGCTTGGCTTGGCTTGGCTTGGCTTGGCTTGGCTTGGCTTGGCTTGGCTTGGCTTGGCTTGGCTTGGCTTGGCTTGGCTTGGCTTGGCTTGGCTTGGCTTGGCTTGGCTTGGCTTGGCTTGGCTTGGCTTGGCTTGGCTTGGCTTGGCTTGGCTTGGCTTGGCTTGGCTTGGCTTGGCTTGGCTTGGCTTGGCTTGGCTTGGCTTGGCTTGGCTTGGCTTGGCTTGGCTTGGCTTGGCTTGGCTTGGCTTGGCTTGGCTTGGCTTGGCTTGGCTTGGCTTGGCTTGGCTTGGCTTGGCTTGGCTTGGCTTGGCTTGGCTTGGCTTGGCTTGGCTTGGCTTGGCTTGGCTTGGCTTGGCTTGGCTTGGCTTGGCTTGGCTTGGCTTGGCTTGGCTTGGCTTGGCTTGGCTTGGCTTGGCTTGGCTTGGCTTGGCTAGGCTTGGCTTGGCTTGGCTTGGCTTGGCGTGACCTGGCCTGGCCTGGCCTGGTTTGGCTTGCCATGGCTTCGCCTGGATTGGCTTGGCTTGGCTTGAATTGGCTTGGCTTCGCTTGGCTTGGCGTGGCTTGGCTTGGCTTGGCTTGGCTTGGCTTGGCTTGGCTTGGCTTGGCTTGGCTTGGCTTGGCTTGGCTTGGCTTGGCTTGCCTTGGCTTGGCTTGGCTTGGCCTGGATTGGCATGGATTGGCTTGGGATGGCTTGGCTTGCCTTGGCTTGGCTTGGCTTGGCTTGGCTTTGCCTCGATTGGCTTAGCTAGGCTTGGCTTGGCCAGGATTGGCTTGGATTGGCTTGGCATGGCTTGGCTTGCCTTGGATTGGCTTGGCTTGGCTTGGCTTGGCTTGGCTTGGCTTGGCTTGGCTTGGCTTGGCTTGGCTTGGCTTGGCTTGGCTTGGCTTGGCTTGGCTTGGCATGGCTTGGCTTGCCTTGGATTGGCTTGGCTTGGCTTGGCTTGGCTTGGCTTGGCTTGGCTTGGCTTGGCTTGGCTTGGCTTGGCTTGGCTTGGCTTGGCTTGGCTTGGCTTGGCTTGGCTAGGCTTGGCTTGGCTTGGCTTGGCTTGGCGTGACCTGGCCTGGCCTGGCCTGGTTTGGCTTGCCATGGCTTCGCCTGGATTGGCTTGAATTGGCTTGGCTTCGCTTGGCTTGGCGTGGTTTGGCTTGGCTTGGCTTGGCTTGGCTTGGCTTGGCTTGGCTTGGCTTGGCTTGGCTTGGCTTGGCTTGGCTTGCCTTGGCTTGGCTTGGCTTGGCCTGGATTGGCATGGATTGGCTTGGGATGGCTTGGCTTGCCTTGGCTTGGCTTGGCTTGGCTTGGCTTTGCCTCGATTGGCTTAGCTTGGCTTGGCTTGGCCAGGATTGGCTTGGATTGGCTTGGCATGGCTTGGCTTGCCTTGGATTGGCTTGGCTTGGCTTGGCTTGGCTTGGCTTGGCTTGGCTTGTCTTGTCTTTTTTTGTCTTGTCTTGGCTTGGCTTGGCTTGGCTTGGCTTGGCTTGGCTTGTCTTGTCTTGTCTTGTCTTGTCTTGTCTTGTCTTGTCTTGTCTTGTCTTGTTTTGGCTTGGCTTGGCTTGGCTTGGCTTCGCCTGGATTGGCTTGGCTTGGCTTGGCTTGGCTTGGCTTGGCTTGGCTTGGCTTGGCTTGGCTTGGCTTGGCTTGGCTTGGCTTGGCTTGGCTTGGCTTGTCTTGTCTTTTTTTGTCTTGTCTTGGCTTGGCTTGGCTTGGCTTGGCTTGGCTTGTCTTGTCTTGTCTTGTCTTGTCTTGTCTTGTCTTGTCTTGTCTTGTCTTGTCTTGTTTTGGCTTGGCTTGGCTTGGCTTGGCTTGTCTTGTCTTGTCTTGTCTTGTCTTGTCTTGTCTTGTCTTGTCTTGTCTTGTCTTGTTTTGGCTTGGCTTGGCTTGGCTTGGCTTCGCCTGGATTGGCTTGGCTTGGCTTGGCTTGGCTTGGCTTGGCTTGGCTTGGCTTGGCTTGGCTTGGCTTGGCTTGGCTTGGCTTGGCTTGGCTTGGCTTGGCTTGGCCTGGATTGGCTTGGATTGGCTTGGGATGGCTTGGCTTGCCTTGGCTTGGCTTGGCTTGGCTTGGCTTTGCCTCGATTGGCTTGGCTTGGCTTGGCTTGGCTTGGCTTGGCTTGGCTTGGCTTGGCTTGTCTTGTCTTTTTTGTCTTGTCTTGGCTTGGCTTGGCTTGGCTTGGCTTGGCTTGGCTTGGCTTGGCTTGGCTTGGCTTGGCTTGGCTTGTCTTGGCTTGGCTTGGCTTGGCTTGGCTTGGCTTGGCTTGGCTTGACTTGGCTTGGCTTGGCTTGGCTTCGCCTCTATTGGCTTGGCTTGGCTTGGCTTGGCTTGGCTTGGCTTTTCTTAGCTTGGCTTGGCTTGGCTTGGCTTGGCTTGGCTTGGCTTGGCTTGGCTTGGCTTCGCCTCGATTGGCTTGGATTGGCTTGGCATGGCTTCGCCTGGATTGGCTTGGCTTGGCTTGGCTTGGCTTGGCTTGGCTTGGCTTGGCTTGGTTTGGCTTGGCTTGGCTTGGCTTGGCTTGGCTTGGCTTGGCTTGGCTTGGCTTGGCTTGGCTTGGCTTGGCTTGGCTTGGCTTGGCTTGGCTTGGCTTGGCTTGGCTTGGCTTGGCTTGGCTTGGCTTTTCTTGGCTTGGCTTTGCTTGGCTTGGCTTGGCTTGGCTTGGCTTGGCTTGGCTTGGCTTGGCTTGGCTTCGCCTCGATTGGCTTGGATTGGCTTGGCATGGCTTCGCCTGGATTGGCTTGGCTTGGCTTGGCTTGGCTTGGCTTGGCTTGGCTTGGCTTGGTTTGGCTTGGCTTGGCTTGGCTTGGCTTGGCTTGGCTTGGCTTGGCTTGGCTTTTCTTAGCTTGGCTTGGCTTGGCTTGGCTTGGCTTGGCTTGGCTTGGCTTGGCTTGGCTTCGCCTCGATTGGCTTGGATTGGCTTGGCATGGCTTCGCCTGGATTGGCTTGGCTTGGCTTGGCTTGGCTTGGCTTGGCTTGGCTTGGCTTGGCTTGGCTTGGCTTGGCTTGGCTTGGCTTGGCTTGGCTTGGCTTGGCTTGGCTTGGCTTGGCTTGGCTTGGCTTGGCTTGGCTTGGCTTGGCTTGGCTTGGCTTGGCTTGGCTTGGCTTGGCTTGGCTTGGCTTTTCTTGGCTTGGCTTTGCTTGGCTTGGCTTGGCTTGGCTTGGCTTGGCTTGGCTTGGCTTGGCTTGGCTTGGCTTGGCTTGGCTTGGCTTGGCTTGGCTTGGCTTGGCTTGGCTTGGCTTGGCTTGGCTTGGCTTGGCTTGGCTTGGCTTGGCTTGGCTTGGCTTGGCTTGGCTTGGCTTGGCTTGGCTTGGCTTGGCTTGGCTTGGCTTGGCTTGGCTTGGCTTGGCTTGGCTTGGCTTGGCTTGGCTTGGCTTGGCTTGGCTTGGCTTGGCTTGGCTTGGCTTGGCTTGGCTTGGCTTGGCTTGGCTTGGCTTGGCTTGGCTTGGCTTGGCTTGGCTTGGCTTGGCTTGGCTTGGCTTGGCTTTTCTTGGCTTGGCTTGGCTTGGCTTGGCTTGGCTTGGCTTGGCTTGGCTTGGCTTGGCTTGTCTTGTCTTGTCTTGTCTTGTCTTGTCTTGTCTTGGCTTGGCTTGGCTTGGCTTGGCTTGGCTTGGCTTGGCTTGGCTTGGCTTGGCTTGGCTTGGCTTGGCTTGGCTTGGCTTGGCTTGGCTTGGCTTGGCTTGGCTTGGCTTGGCTTGGCTTGGCTTGGCTTGGCTTGGTTTGGCTTGGCTTGGCTTGGCTTGGCTTTTCTTGGCTTGGCTTGGCTTGGCTTGGCTTGGCTTGGCTTGGCTTGGCTTGGCTTGGCTTGGCTTGGCTTGGCTTGGCTTGGCTTGGCTTGGCTTGGCTTGGCTTGGCTTGGCTTGGCTTGGCTTGGCTTGGCTTGGCTTGGCTTGTCTTGGCTTGGCTTGGCTTGGCTTGGCTTGGCTTGGCTTGGCTTGGCTTGGCTTGGCTTGGCTTGGCTTGGCTTGGCTTGGCTTGGCTTGGCTTGGCTTGGCTTGGCTTGGCTTGTCTTGGCTTGGCTTGGCTTGGCTTGGCTTGGCTTGGCTTGGCTTGGCTTGGCTTGGCTTCGCCTCTATTGGCTTGGCTTGGCTTGGCTTGGCCTGGATTGGCTTGGATTGGCTTGGCATGGCTGCGCCTGGATTGGCTTGGCTTGGCTTGGCTTGGTTTGGCTTGGCTTGGCTTGGCTTGGCTTGGCTTGGCTTGGCTTGGCTTGGCTTGGCTTGGCTTGGCTTGGCTTGGCTTGGCTTGGCTTGGCTTGGCTTGGCTTGGCTTGGCTTGGCTTGGCTTGGCTTGGCTTGGCTTGGCTTGGCTTGGCTTGGCTTGGCTTGGCTTGGCTTGGCTTGGCTTGGCTTGGCTTGGCTTGGCTTGGCTTGGCTTGGCTTGGCTTGGCTTGGCTTGGCTTGGCTTGGCTTGGCTTGGCTTGGCTTGGCTTGGCTTGGCTTGGCTTGGCTTGGCTTGGCTTGGCTTGGCTTGGCTTGGCTTGGCTTGGCTTGGCTTGGCTTGGCTTGGCTTGGCTTGGCTTGGCTTGGCTTGGCTTGGCTTGGCTTGGCTTGGCTTGGCTTGGCTTGGCTTGGCTTGGCTTGGTTTGGCTTGGCTTGGCGTGGCTTGGCTTGGCTTGGCCTTGCTTGGCTTGGCTTGGCTTGGCTTGGCTTGGCTTGGCTTGGCTTGGCTTGGCTTGGCTTGGCTTGGCTTGGCTTGGCTTGGCGTGGCCTGGCCTGGCCTGGCCTGGCCTGGCCTGGCCTGGCCTGGCCTGGCCTGGCCTGGCGTGGCTTGGCTTGGCTTGGCTTGGCTTGGCTTGGCTTGGCTTGGCTTGGCTTGGCTTGGCTTGGCTTGGCTTGGCGTGGCTTGGCTTGGCCTGGCCTGGCCTGGCCTGGCCTGGCTTGGCTTGGCTTGGCTTGGCGTGGCCTGGCCTGGCCTGGCCTGGCTTGGATTGGCTTGGGATGGCTTGGCTTGCCTTGGCTTGGCTTGGCTTGGCATGGCTTTGCCTCGATTGGCTTGGCTTGGCTTGGCTTGGCTTGGCTTGGCTTGGCTTGGCTTGGCTTGTCTTGTCTTTTTTTTTTTTGTCTTGTCTTGGCTTGGCTTGGCTTGGCTTGGCTTGGCTTGGCTTGGCTTGGCTTGGCTTGGCTTGGCTTGGCTTGGCTTGTCTTGGCTTGGCTTGGCTTGGCTTGGCTTGGCTTGGCTTGGCTTGACTTGGCTTGGCTTGGCTTGGCTTCGCCTCTATTGGCTTGGCTTGGCTTGGCTTGGCTTGGCTTGGCTTTTCTTAGCTTGGCTTGGCTTGGCTTGGCTTGGCTTGGCTTGGCTTGGCTTGGCTTGGCTTGGCTTGGCTTGGCTTCGCCTGGATTGGCTTGGCTTGGCTTGGCTTGGCTTGGCTTGGCTTGGCTTGGCTTGGCTTGGCTTGGCTTGGCTTGGCTTGGCTTGGCTTGGCTTGGCTTGGCTTGGCTTGGCTTGGCTTGGCTTGGCTTGGCTTGGCTTGGCTTGGCCTGGCCTGGCCTGGCCTGGCCTGGCCTGGCCTGGCGTGGCGTGGCTTGGCTTGGCTTGGCTTGGCTTGGCTTGGCTTGGCTTGGCTTGGCTTGGCTTGGCTTGGCTTGGCGTGGCCTGGCCTGGCCTGGCCTGGCCTGGCCTGGCCTGGCGTGGCTTGGCTTGGCTTGGCTTGGCTTGGCTTGGCTTGGCTTGGCTTGGCTTGGCTTGGCTTGGCTTGGCTTGGCTTGGCTTGGCTTGGCGTGGCCTGGCCTGGCCTGGCCTGGTTTGGCTTGCCATGGCTTCGCCTGGATTGGCTTGGCTTGGCTTGAATTGGCTTGGCTTCGCTTGGCTTGGCGTGGTTTGGCTTGGCTTGGCTTGGCTTGGCTTGGCTTGGCTTGGCTTGGCTTGGCTTGGCTTGGCTTGGCTTGGCTTGGCTTGCCTTGGCTTGGCTTGGCTTGGCCTGGATTGGCATGGATTGGCTTGGGATGGCTTGGCTTTGCCTCGATTGGCTTAGCTTGGCTTGGCTTGGCCAGGATTGGCTTGGATTGGCTTGGCATGGCTTGGCTTGCCTTGGATTGGCTTGGCTTGGCTTGGCTTGGCTTGGCTTGGCTTGTCTTGTCTTTTTTTGTCTTGTCTTGGCTTGGCTTGGCTTGGCTTGGCTTGGCTTGGCTTGTCTTGTCTTGTCTTGTCTTGTCTTGTCTTGTCTTGTCTTGTCTTGTCTTGTTTTGGCTTGGCTTGGCTTGGCTTGGCGTCGCCTGGATTGGCTTGGCTTGGCTTGGCTTGGCTTGGCTTGGCTTGGCTTGGCTTGGCTTGGCTTGGCTTGGCTTGGCTTTTCTTGGCTTGGCTTGGCTTGGCTTGGCTTGGCTTGGCTTGGCTTGGCTTGGCTTGGCTTGGCTTGGCTTGGCTTGGCTTGGCTTGGCTTGGCTTGGCTTGGCTTGGCTTGGCTTGGCTTGGCTTGGCTTGGCTTGGCTTGGCTTGGCTTGGCTTGTCTTGGCTTGGCTTGGCTTGGCTTGGCTTGGCTTGGCTTGGCTTGGCTTGGCTTGGCTTCGCCTCTATTGGCTTGGCTTGGCTTGGCTTGGCCTGGATTGGCTTGGATTGGCTTGGCATGGCTGCGCCTGGATTGGCTTGGCTTGGCTTGGCTTGGTTTGGCTTGGCTTGGCTTGGCTTGGCTTGGCTTGGCTTGGCTTGGCTTGGCTTGGCTTGGCTTGGCTTGGCTTGGCTTGGCTTGGCTTGGCTTGGCTTGGCTTGGCTTGGCTTGGCTTGGCTTGGCTTGGCTTGGCTTGGCTTGGCTTGGCTTGGCTTGGCTTGGCTTGGCCTGGCCTGGCCTGGCCTGGCCTGGCTTGGCTTGGCTTGGCTTGGCGTGGCCTGGCCTGGCCTGGCCTGGCTTGGATTGGCTTGGGATGGCTTGGCTTGCCTTGGCTTGGCTTGGCTTGGCATGGCTTTGCCTCGATTGGCTTGGCTTGGCTTGGCTTGGCTTGGCTTGGCTTGGCTTGGCTTGGCTTGTCTTGTCTTTTTTTGTCTTGTCTTGGCTTGGCTTGGCTTGGCTTGGCTTGGCTTGGCTTGGCTTGGCTTGGCTTGGCTTGGCTTGGCTTGGCTTGTCTTGGCTTGGCTTGGCTTGGCTTGGCTTGGCTTGGCTTGGCTTGACTTGGCTTGGCTTGGCTTGGCTTCGCCTCTATTGGCTTGGCTTGGCTTGGCTTGGCTTGGCTTGGCTTTTCTTAGCTTGGCTTGGCTTGGCTTGGCTTGGCTTGGCTTGGCTTGGCTTGGCTTGGCTTGGCTTGGCTTCGCCTGGATTGGCTTGGCTTGGCTTGGCTTGGCTTGGCTTGGCTTGGCTTGGCTTGGCTTGGCTTGGCTTGGCTTGGCTTGGCTTGGCTTGGCTTGGCTTGGCTTGGCTTGGCTTGGCTTGGCTTGGCTTGGCTTGGCTTGGCTTGGCCTGGCCTGGCCTGGCCTGGCCTGGCCTGGCCTGGCGTGGCGTGGCTTGGCTTGGCTTGGCTTGGCTTGGCTTGGCTTGGCTTGGCTTGGCTTGGCTTGGCTTGGCTTGGCGTGGCCTGGCCTGGCCTGGCCTGGCCTGGCCTGGCCTGGCGTGGCTTGGCTTGGCTTGGCTTGGCTTGGCTTGGCTTGGCTTGGCTTGGCTTGGCTTGGCTTGGCTTGGCTTGGCTTGGCTTGGCTTGGCGTGGCCTGGCCTGGCCTGGCCTGGTTTGGCTTGCCATGGCTTCGCCTGGATTGGCTTGGCTTGGCTTGAATTGGCTTGGCTTCGCTTGGCTTGGCGTGGTTTGGCTTGGCTTGGCTTGGCTTGGCTTGGCTTGGCTTGGCTTGGCTTGGCTTGGCTTGGCTTGCCTTGGCTTGGCTTGGCTTGGCCTGGATTGGCATGGATTGGCTTGGGATGGCTTGGCTTTGCCTCGATTGGCTTAGCTTGGCTTGGCTTGGCCAGGATTGGCTTGGATTGGCTTGGCATGGCTTGGCTTGCCTTGGATTGGCTTGGCTTGGCTTGGCTTGGCTTGGCTTGGCTTGTCTTGTCTTTTTTTGTCTTGTCTTGGCTTGGCTTGGCTTGGCTTGGCTTGGCTTGGCTTGTCTTGTCTTGTCTTGTCTTGTCTTGTCTTGTCTTGTCTTGTCTTGTCTTGTTTTGGCTTGGCTTGGCTTGGCTTGGCGTCGCCTGGATTGGCTTGGCTTGGCTTGGCTTGGCTTGGCTTGGCTTGGCTTGGCTTGGCTTGGCTTGGCTTGGCTTGGCTTGGCTTGGCTTTTCTTGGCTTGGCTTGGCTTGGCTTGGCTTGGCTTGGCTTGGCTTGGCTTGGCTTGGCTTGGCTTGGCTTGGCTTGGCTTGGCTTGGCTTGGCTTGGCTTGGCTTGGCTTGGCTTGGCTTGGCTTGGCTTGGCTTGGCTTGGCTTGGCTTGGCTTGGCTTGTCTTGGCTTGGCTTGGCTTGGCTTGGCTTGGCTTGGCTTGGCTTGGCTTGGCTTGGCTTCGCCTCTATTGGCTTGGCTTGGCTTGGCTTGGCCTGGATTGGCTTGGATTGGCTTGGCATGGCTGCGCCTGGATTGGCTTGGCTTGGCTTGGCTTGGTTTGGCTTGGCTTGGCTTGGCTTGGCTTGGCTTGGCTTGGCTTGGCTTGGCTTGGCTTGGCTTGGCTTGGCTTGGCTTGGCTTGGCTTGGCTTGGCTTGGCTTGGCTTGGCTTGGCTTGGCTTGGCTTGGCTTGGCTTGGCTTGGCTTGGCTTGGCTTGGCTTGGCTTGGCTTGGCTTGGCTTGGCTTGGCTTGGCTTGGCTTGGCTTGGCTTGGCTTGGCTTGGCTTGGCTTGGCTTGGCTTGGCTTGGCTTGGCTTGGCTTGGCTTGGCTTCGCTTGGCTTGGCTTGGCTTGGCTTGGCTTGGCTTGGCTTGGCTTGGCTTGGCTTGGCTTGGCTTGGCTTGGCTTGGCTTGGCTTGATTTGGCTTGGCTTGGCTTGGCTTGGCTTGGCTTGGCTTGGCTTGGCTTGGCTTGGCTTGGCTTGGCTTGGTTTGGCTTGGCTTGGCGTGGCTTGGCTTGGCTTGGCCTTGCTTGGCTTGGCTTGGCTTGGCTTGGCTTGGCTTGGCTTGGCTTGGCTTGGCTTGGCTTGGCTTGGCTTAGCTTGGCTTGGCTTGGCGTGGCCTGGCCTGGCCTGGCCTGGCCTGGCCTGGCCTGGCCTGGCCTGGCCTGGCCTGGCCTGGCCTGGCCTGGCCTGGCGTGGCTTGGCTTGGCTTGGCTTGGCTTGGTTTGGCTTGGCTTGGCTTGGCTTGGCTTGGCTTGGCTTGGCTTGGCGTGGCTTGGCTTGGCCTGGCCTGGCCTGGCCTGGCCTGGCTTGGCTTGGCTTGGCTTGGCGTGGCCTGGCCTGGCCTGGCCTGGCTTGGATTGGCTTGGGATGGCTTGGCTTGCCTTGGCTTGGCTTGGCTTGGCATGGCTTTGCCTCGATTGGCTTGGCTTGGCTTGGCTTGGCTTGGCTTGGCTTGGCTTGGCTTGGCTTGTCTTGTCTTTTTTTGTCTTGTCTTGGCTTGGCTTGGCTTGGCTTGGCTTGGCTTGGCTTGGCTTGGCTTGGCTTGGCTTGGCTTGGCTTGGCTTGTCTTGGCTTGGCTTGGCTTGGCTTGGCTTGGCTTGGCTTGGCTTGACTTGGCTTGGCTTGGCTTGGCTTCGCCTCTATTGGCTTGGCTTGGCTTGGCTTGGCTTGGCTTGGCTTTTCTTAGCTTGGCTTGGCTTGGCTTGGCTTGGCTTGGCTTGGCTTGGCTTGGCTTGGCTTGGCTTGGCTTCGCCTGGATTGGCTTGGCTTGGCTTGGCTTGGCTTGGCTTGGCTTGGCTTGGCTTGGCTTGGCTTGGCTTGGCTTGGCTTGGCTTGGCTTGGCTTGGCTTGGCTTGGCTTGGCTTGGCTTGGCTTGGCTTGGCTTGGCCTGGCCTGGCCTGGCCTGGCCTGGCCTGGCCTGGCGTGGCTTGGCTTGGCTTGGCTTGGCTTGGCTTGGCTTGGCTTGGCTTGGCTTGGCTTGGCTTGGCTTGGCTTGGCGTGGCCTGGCCTGGCCTGGCCTGGCCTGGCCTGGCCTGGCGTGGCTTGGCTTGGCTTGGCTTGGCTTGGCTTGGCTTGGCTTGGCTTGGCTTGGCTTGGCTTGGCTTGGCTTGGCTTGGCTTGGCTTGGCGTGGCCTGGCCTGGCCTGGCCTGGTTTGGCTTGCCATGGCTTCGCCTGGATTGGCTTGGCTTGGCTTGAATTGGCTTGGCTTCGCTTGGCTTGGCGTGGTTTGGCTTGGCTTGGCTTGGCTTGGCTTGGCTTGGCTTGGCTTGGCTTGGCTTGGCTTGGCTTGGCTTGGCTTGGCTTGCCTTGGCTTGGCTTGGCTTGGCCTGGATTGGCATGGATTGGCTTGGGATGGCTTGGCTTTGCCTCGATTGGCTTAGCTTGGCTTGGCTTGGCCAGGATTGGCTTGGATTGGCTTGGCATGGCTTGGCTTGCCTTGGATTGGCTTGGCTTGGCTTGGCTTGGCTTGGCTTGGCTTGTCTTGTCTTTTTTTGTCTTGTCTTGGCTTGGCTTGGCTTGGCTTGGCTTGGCTTGGCTTGTCTTGTCTTGTCTTGTCTTGTCTTGTCTTGTCTTGTCTTGTCTTGTCTTGTTTTGGCTTGGCTTGGCTTGGCTTGGCTTCGCCTGGATTGGCTTGGCTTGGCTTGGCTTGGCTTGGCTTGGCTTGGCTTGGCTTGGCTTGGCTTGGCTTGGCTTGGCTTGGCTTGGCTTGGCTTGGCTTGGCTTGGCTTGGCTTGTCTTGTCTTTTTTTGTCTTGTCTTGGCTTGGCTTGGCTTGGCTTGGCTTGGCTTGGCTTGTCTTGTCTTGTCTTGTCTTGTCTTGTCTTGTCTTGTCTTGTCTTGTCTTGTCTTGTCTTGTTTTGGCTTGGCTTGGCTTGGCTTGGCTTGTCTTGTCTTGTCTTGTCTTGTCTTGTCTTGTCTTGTCTTGTCTTGTCTTGTCTTGTCTTGTTTTGGCTTGGCTTGGCTTGGCTTGGCTTCGCCTGGATTGGCTTGGCTTGGCTTGGCTTGGCTTGGCTTGGCTTGGCTTGGCTTGGCTTGGCTTGGCTTGGCTTGGCTTGGCTTGGCTTGGCTTGGCTTGGCTTGGCTTGGCCTGGATTGGCTTGGATTGGCTTGGGATGGCTTGGCTTGCCTTGGCTTGGCTTGGCTTGGCTTGGCTTTGCCTCGATTGGCTTGGCTTGGCTTGGCTTGGCTTGGCTTGGCTTGGCTTGGCTTGGCTTGTCTTGTCTTTTTTTGTCTTGTCTTGGCTTGGCTTGGCTTGGCTTGGCTTGGCTTGGCTTGGCTTGGCTTGGCTTGGCTTGGCTTGGCTTGTCTTGGCTTGGCTTGGCTTGGCTTGGCTTGGCTTGGCTTGGCTTGACTTGGCTTGGCTTGGCTTGGCTTCGCCTCTATTGGCTTGGCTTGGCTTGGCTTGGCTTGGCTTGGCTTTTCTTAGCTTGGCTTGGCTTGGCTTGGCTTGGCTTGGCTTGGCTTGGCTTGGCTTGGCTTGGCTTGGCTTCGCCTGGATTGGCTTGGCTTGGCTTGGCTTGGCTTCGCCTCGATTGGCTTGGATTGGCTTGGCATGGCTTCGCCTGGATTGGCTTGGCTTGGCTTGGCTTGGCTTGGCTTGGCTTGGCTTGGCTTGGTTTGGCTTGGCTTGGCTTGGCTTGGCTTGGCTTGGCTTGGCTTGGCTTGGCTTGGCTTGGCTTGGCTTGGCTTGGCTTGGCTTGGCTTGGCTTGGCTTGGCTTGGCTTGGCTTGGCTTGGCTTGGCGTGGCTTGGCTTGGCGTGGCCTGGCCTGGCCTGGCCTGGCTTGGATTGGCTTGGGATGGCTTGGCTTGCCTTGGCTTGGCTTGGCTTGGCATGGCTTTGCCTCGATTGGCTTGGCTTGGCTTGGCTTGGCTTGGCTTGGCTTGGCTTGGCTTGGCTTGTCTTGTCTTTTTTTGTCTTGTCTTGGCTTGGCTTGGCTTGGCTTGGCTTGGCTTGGCTTGGCTTGTCTTGTCTTTTTTTGTCTTGTCTTGGCTTGGCTTGGCTTGGCTTGGCTTGGCTTGGCTTGGCTTGGCTTGGCTTGGCTTGGCTTGGCTTGGCTTGTCTTGGCTTGGCTTGGCTTGGCTTGGCTTGGCTTGGCTTGGCTTGACTTGGCTTGGCTTGGCTTGGCTTCGCCTCTATTGGCTTGGCTTGGCTTGGCTTGGCTTGGCTTGGCTTTTCTTAGCTTGGCTTGGCTTGGCTTGGCTTGGCTTGGCTTGGCTTGGCTTGGCTTGGCTTGGCTTGGCTTCGCCTGGATTGGCTTGGCTTGGCTTGGCTTGGCTTGGCTTGGCTTGGCTTGGCTTGGCTTGGCTTGGCTTGGCTTGGCTTGGCTTGGCTTGGCTTGGCTTGGCTTGGCTTGGCTTGGCTTGGCTTGGCTTGGCTTGGCTTGGCCTGGCCTGGCCTGGCCTGGCCTGGCCTGGCCTGGCGTGGCGTGGCTTGGCTTGGCTTGGCTTGGCTTGGCTTGGCTTGGCTTGGCTTGGCTTGGCTTGGCTTGGCTTGGCGTGGCCTGGCCTGGCCTGGCCTGGCCTGGCCTGGCCTGGCGTGGCTTGGCTTGGCTTGGCTTGGCTTGGCTTGGCTTGGCTTGGCTTGGCTTGGCTTGGCTTGGCTTGGCTTGGCTTGGCTTGGCTTGGCGTGGCCTGGCCTGGCCTGGCCTGGTTTGGCTTGCCATGGCTTCGCCTGGATTGGCTTGGCTTGGCTTGAATTGGCTTGGCTTCGCTTGGCTTGGCGTGGTTTGGCTTGGCTTGGCTTGGCTTGGCTTGGCTTGGCTTGGCTTGGCTTGGCTTGGCTTGGCTTGCCTTGGCTTGGCTTGGCTTGGCCTGGATTGGCATGGATTGGCTTGGGATGGCTTGGCTTTGCCTCGATTGGCTTAGCTTGGCTTGGCTTGGCCAGGATTGGCTTGGATTGGCTTGGCATGGCTTGGCTTGCCTTGGATTGGCTTGGCTTGGCTTGGCTTGGCTTGGCTTGGCTTGTCTTGTCTTTTTTTGTCTTGTCTTGGCTTGGCTTGGCTTGGCTTGGCTTGGCTTGGCTTGTCTTGTCTTGTCTTGTCTTGTCTTGTCTTGTCTTGTCTTGTCTTGTCTTGTTTTGGCTTGGCTTGGCTTGGCTTGGCGTCGCCTGGATTGGCTTGGCTTGGCTTGGCTTGGCTTGGCTTGGCTTGGCTTGGCTTGGCTTGGCTTGGCTTGGCTTGGCTTGGCTTTTCTTGGCTTGGCTTGGCTTGGCTTGGCTTGGCTTGGCTTGGCTTGGCTTGGCTTGGCTTGGCTTGGCTTGGCTTGGCTTGGCTTGGCTTGGCTTGGCTTGGCTTGGCTTGGCTTGGCTTGGCTTGGCTTGGCTTGGCTTGGCTTGGCTTGGCTTGGCTTGTCTTGGCTTGGCTTGGCTTGGCTTGGCTTGGCTTGGCTTGGCTTGGCTTGGCTTGGCTTCGCCTCTATTGGCTTGGCTTGGCTTGGCTTGGCCTGGATTGGCTTGGATTGGCTTGGCATGGCTGCGCCTGGATTGGCTTGGCTTGGCTTGGCTTGGTTTGGCTTGGCTTGGCTTGGCTTGGCTTGGCTTGGCTTGGCTTGGCTTGGCTTGGCTTGGCTTGGCTTGGCTTGGCTTGGCTTGGCTTGGCTTGGCTTGGCTTGGCTTGGCTTGGCTTGGCTTGGCTTGGCTTGGCTTGGCTTGGCTTGGCTTGGCTTGGCTTGGCTTGGCTTGGCTTGGCTTGGCTTGGCTTGGCTTGGCTTGGCTTGGCTTGGCTTGGCTTGGCTTGGCTTGGCTTGGCTTGGCTTGGCTTGGCTTGGCTTGGCTTGGCTTGGCTTGGCTTGGCTTCGCTTCGCTTGGCTTGGCTTGGCTTGGCTTGGCTTGGCTTGGCTTGGCTTGGCTTGGCTTGGCTTGGCTTGGCTTGGCTTGGCTTGGCTTGGCTTGGCTTGGCTTGGCTTGGCTTGGCTTGGCTTGGCTTGGCTTGGCTTGGCTTGGCTTGGCTTGGTTTGGCTTGGCTTGGCGTGGCTTGGCTTGGCTTGGCCTTGCTTGGCTTGGCTTGGCTTGGCTTGGCTTGGCTTGGCTTGGCTTGGCTTGGCTTGGCTTGGCTTGGCTTAGCTTGGCTTGGCTTGGCGTGGCCTGGCCTGGCCTGGCCTGGCCTGGCCTGGCCTGGCCTGGCCTGGCCTGGCCTGGCCTGGCCTGGCCTGGCCTGGCGTGGCTTGGCTTGGCTTGGCTTGGCTTGGTTTGGCTTGGCTTGGCTTGGCTTGGCTTGGCTTGGCTTGGCTTGGCGTGGCTTGGCTTGGCCTGGCCTGGCCTGGCCTGGCCTGGCTTGGCTTGGCTTGGCTTGGCGTGGCCTGGCCTGGCCTGGCCTGGCTTGGATTGGCTTGGGATGGCTTGGCTTGCCTTGGCTTGGCTTGGCTTGGCATGGCTTTGCCTCGATTGGCTTGGCTTGGCTTGGCTTGGCTTGGCTTGGCTTGGCTTGGCTTGGCTTGTCTTGTCTTTTTTTGTCTTGTCTTGGCTTGGCTTGGCTTGGCTTGGCTTGGCTTGGCTTGGCTTGGCTTGGCTTGGCTTGGCTTGGCTTGGCTTGTCTTGGCTTGGCTTGGCTTGGCTTGGCTTGGCTTGGCTTGGCTTGACTTGGCTTGGCTTGGCTTGGCTTCGCCTCTATTGGCTTGGCTTGGCTTGGCTTGGCTTGGCTTGGCTTTTCTTAGCTTGGCTTGGCTTGGCTTGGCTTGGCTTGGCTTGGCTTGGCTTGGCTTGGCTTGGCTTGGCTTCGCCTGGATTGGCTTGGCTTGGCTTGGCTTGGCTTGGCTTGGCTTGGCTTGGCTTGGCTTGGCTTGGCTTGGCTTGGCTTGGCTTGGCTTGGCTTGGCTTGGCTTGGCTTGGCTTGGCTTGGCTTGGCTTGGCTTGGCCTGGCCTGGCCTGGCCTGGCCTGGCCTGGCCTGGCGTGGCTTGGCTTGGCTTGGCTTGGCTTGGCTTGGCTTGGCTTGGCTTGGCTTGGCTTGGCTTGGCTTGGCTTGGCGTGGCCTGGCCTGGCCTGGCCTGGCCTGGCCTGGCCTGGCGTGGCTTGGCTTGGCTTGGCTTGGCTTGGCTTGGCTTGGCTTGGCTTGGCTTGGCTTGGCTTGGCTTGGCTTGGCTTGGCTTGGCTTGGCGTGGCCTGGCCTGGCCTGGCCTGGTTTGGCTTGCCATGGCTTCGCCTGGATTGGCTTGGCTTGGCTTGAATTGGCTTGGCTTCGCTTGGCTTGGCGTGGTTTGGCTTGGCTTGGCTTGGCTTGGCTTGGCTTGGCTTGGCTTGGCTTGGCTTGGCTTGGCTTGGCTTGGCTTGGCTTGCCTTGGCTTGGCTTGGCTTGGCCTGGATTGGCATGGATTGGCTTGGGATGGCTTGGCTTTGCCTCGATTGGCTTAGCTTGGCTTGGCTTGGCCAGGATTGGCTTGGATTGGCTTGGCATGGCTTGGCTTGCCTTGGATTGGCTTGGCTTGGCTTGGCTTGGCTTGGCTTGGCTTGTCTTGTCTTTTTTTGTCTTGTCTTGGCTTGGCTTGGCTTGGCTTGGCTTGGCTTGGCTTGTCTTGTCTTGTCTTGTCTTGTCTTGTCTTGTCTTGTCTTGTCTTGTCTTGTTTTGGCTTGGCTTGGCTTGGCTTGGCTTCGCCTGGATTGGCTTGGCTTGGCTTGGCTTGGCTTGGCTTGGCTTGGCTTGGCTTGGCTTGGCTTGGCTTGGCTTGGCTTGGCTTGGCTTGGCTTGGCTTGGCTTGGCTTGGCTTGGCTTGTCTTGTCTTTTTTTGTCTTGTCTTGGCTTGGCTTGGCTTGGCTTGGCTTGGCTTGGCTTGTCTTGTCTTGTCTTGTCTTGTCTTGTCTTGTCTTGTCTTGTCTTGTCTTGTCTTGTCTTGTTTTGGCTTGGCTTGGCTTGGCTTGGCTTGTCTTGTCTTGTCTTGTCTTGTCTTGTCTTGTCTTGTCTTGTCTTGTCTTGTCTTGTCTTGTTTTGGCTTGGCTTGGCTTGGCTTGGCTTCGCCTGGATTGGCTTGGCTTGGCTTGGCTTGGCTTGGCTTGGCTTGGCTTGGCTTGGCTTGGCTTGGCTTGGCTTGGCTTGGCTTGGCTTGGCTTGGCTTGGCTTGGCTTGGCCTGGATTGGCTTGGATTGGCTTGGGATGGCTTGGCTTGCCTTGGCTTGGCTTGGCTTGGCTTGGCTTTGCCTCGATTGGCTTGGCTTGGCTTGGCTTGGCTTGGCTTGGCTTGGCTTGGCTTGGCTTGTCTTGTCTTTTTTTGTCTTGTCTTGGCTTGGCTTGGCTTGGCTTGGCTTGGCTTGGCTTGGCTTGGCTTGGCTTGGCTTGGCTTGGCTTGTCTTGGCTTGGCTTGGCTTGGCTTGGCTTGGCTTGGCTTGGCTTGACTTGGCTTGGCTTGGCTTGGCTTCGCCTCTATTGGCTTGGCTTGGCTTGGCTTGGCTTGGCTTGGCTTTTCTTAGCTTGGCTTGGCTTGGCTTGGCTTGGCTTGGCTTGGCTTGGCTTGGCTTGGCTTGGCTTGGCTTCGCCTGGATTGGCTTGGCTTGGCTTGGCTTGGCTTCGCCTCGATTGGCTTGGATTGGCTTGGCATGGCTTCGCCTGGATTGGCTTGGCTTGGCTTGGCTTGGCTTGGCTTGGCTTGGCTTGGCTTGGTTTGGCTTGGCTTGGCTTGGCTTGGCTTGGCTTGGCTTGGCTTGGCTTGGCTTGGCTTGGCTTGGCTTGGCTTGGCTTGGCTTGGCTTGGCTTGGCTTGGCTTGGCTTGGCTTGGCTTGGCTTGGCGTGGCCTGGCCTGGCCTGGCCTGGCCTGGCCTGGCCTGGCGTGGCTTGGCTTGGCTTGGCTTGGCTTGGCTTGGCTTGGCTTGGCTTGGCTTGGCTTGGCTTGGCTTGGCTTGGCTTGGCTTGGCTTGGCTTGGCTTGGCTTGGCTTGGCTTGGCTTGGCTTGGCTTGGCTTGGCCTGGCCTGGCCTGGCCTGGCCTGGCCTGGCCTGGCGTGGCTTGGCTTGGCTTGGCTTGGCTTGGCTTGGCTTGGCTTGGCTTGGCTTGGCTTGGCTTGGCTTGGCTTGGCGTGGCCTGGCCTGGCCTGGCCTGGCCTGGCCTGGCCTGGCGTGGCTTGGCTTGGCTTGGCTTGGCTTGGCTTGGCTTGGCTTGGCTTGGCTTGGCTTGGCTTGGCTTGGCTTGGCTTGGCTTGGCTTGGCGTGGCCTGGCCTGGCCTGGCCTGGTTTGGCTTGCCATGGCTTCGCCTGGATTGGCTTGGCTTGGCTTGAATTGGCTTGGCTTCGCTTGGCTTGGCGTGGTTTGGCTTGGCTTGGCTTGGCTTGGCTTGGCTTGGCTTGGCTTGGCTTGGCTTGGCTTGGCTTGGCTTGGCTTGGCTTGGCTTGGCTTGGCTTGGCTTGGCTTGGCTTGGCTTGGCTTGGCTTGGCTTGGCTTGGCTTGGCTTGGCTTGGCTTGGCTTGGCTTGGCTTGGCTTGGCTTGGCTTGGCTTGGCTTGGCTTGGCTTGGCTTGGCTTGGCTTGGCTTGGCTTGGCTTGGCTTGGCTTGGCTTGGCTTGGCTTGGCTTGGCTTGGCTTGGCTTGGCTTGGCTTGGCTTGGCTTGGCTTGGCTTGGCTTGGCTTGGCTTGGCTTGGCTTGGCTTGGCTTGGCTTGGCTTGGCTTGGCTTGGCTTGGTTTGGCTTGGCTTGGCGTGGCTTGGCTTGGCTTGGCCTTGCTTGGCTTGGCTTGGCTTGGCTTGGCTTGGCTTGGCTTGGCTTGGCTTGGCTTGGCTTGGCTTGGCTTGGCTTAGCTTGGCTTGGCTTGGCGTGGCCTGGCCTGGCCTGGCCTGGCCTGGCCTGGCCTGGCCTGGCCTGGCCTGGCCTGGCCTGGCCTGGCCTGGCCTGGCCTGGCCTGGCCTGGCCTGGCGTGGCTTGGCTTGGCTTGGCTTGGCTTGGCTTGGCTTGGCTTGGCTTGGCTTGGCTTGGCTTGGCTTGGCTTGGCGTGGCTTGGCTTGGCCTGGCCTGGCCTGGCCTGGCCTGGCTTGGCTTGGCTTGGCTTGGCGTGGCCTGGCCTGGCCTGGCCTGGCCTGGCCTGGCCTGGCCTGGCCTGGCCTGGCCTGGCCTGGCCTGGCTGGCCTGGCCCTGGCCTGGCCTGGCGTGGCTTGGCTTGGCTTGGCTTGGCTTGGCTTGGCTTGGCTTGGCTTGGCTTGGCTTGGCTTGGCTTGTCTTGGCTTGGCTTGGCTTGGCTTGGCTTGGCTTGGCTTGGCTTGACTTGGCTTGGCTTGGCTTGGCTTCGCCTCTATTGGCTTGGCTTGGCTTGGCTTGGCTTGGCTTGGCTTTTCTTAGCTTGGCTTGGCTTGGCTTGGCTTGGCTTGGCTTGGCTTGGCTTGGCTTGGCTTGGCTTGGCTTCGCCTGGATTGGCTTGGCTTGGCTTGGCTTGGCTTGGCTTGGCTTGGCTTGGCTTGGCTTGGCTTGGCTTGGCTTGGCTTGGCTTGGCTTGGCTTGGCTTGGCTTGGCTTGGCTTGCTTGGCTTGGCTTGGCTTGGCTTGGCCTGGCCTGGCCTGGCCTGGCCTGGCCTGGCCTGGCGTGGCTTGGCTTGGCTTGGCTTGGCTTGGCTTGGCTTGGCTTGGCTTGGCTTGGCTTGGCTTGGCTTGGCGTGGCCTGGCCTGGCCTGGCCTGGCCTGGCCTGGCCTGGCGTGGCTTGGCTTGGCTTGGCTTGGCTTGGCTTGGCTTGGCTTGGCTTGGCTTGGCTTGGCTTGGCTTGGCTTGGCTTGGCTTGGCTTGGCTTGGCTTGGCGTGGCCTGGCCTGGCCTGGCCTGGTTTGGCTTGCCATGGCTTCGCCTGGATTGGCTTGGCTTGGCTTGAATTGGCTTGGCTTCGCTTGGCTTGGCGTGGTTTGGCTTGGCTTGGCTTGGCTTGGCTTGGCTTGGCTTGGCTTGGCTTGGCTTGGCTTGGCTTGGCTTGGCTTGGCTTGCCTTGGCTTGGCTTGGCTTGGCCTGGATTGGCATGGATTGGCTTGGGATGGCTTGGCTTTGCCTCGATTGGCTTAGCTTGGCTTGGCTTGGCCAGGATTGGCTTGGATTGGCTTGGCATGGCTTGGCTTGCCTTGGATTGGCTTGGCTTGGCTTGGCTTGGCTTGGCTTGGCTTGTCTTGTCTTTTTTTGTCTTGTCTTGGCTTGGCTTGGCTTGGCTTGGCTTGGCTTGGCTTGTCTTGTCTTGTCTTGTCTTGTCCTTGTCTTGTCTTGTCTTGTCTTGTTTTGGCTTGGCTTGGCTTGGCTTGGCTTCGCCTGGATTGGCTTGGCTTGGCTTGGCTTGGCTTGGCTTGGCTTGGCTTGGCTTGGCTTGGCTTGGCTTGGCTTGGCTTGGCTTGGCTTGGCTTGGCTTGGCTTGGCTTGGCTTGGCTTGTCTTGTCTTTTTTTGTCTTGTCTTGGCTTGGCTTGGCTTGGCTTGGCTTGGCTTGGCTTGTCTTGTCTTGTCTTGTCTTGTCTTGTCTTGTCTTGTCTTGTCTTGTCTTGTCTTGTTTTGGCTTGGCTTGGCTTGGCTTGGCTTGTCTTGTCTTGTCTTGTCTTGTCTTGTCTTGTCTTGTCTTGTCTTGTCTTGTTTTGGCTTGGCTTGGCTTGGCTTGGCTTTGCCTCGATTGGCTTAGCTTGGCTTGGCTTGGCCAGGATTGGCTTGGATTGGCTTGGCATGGCTTGGCTTGCCTTGGATTGGCTTGGCTTGGCTTGGCTTGGCTTGGCTTGGCTTGTCTTGTCTTTTTTTGTCTTGTCTTGGCTTGGCTTGGCTTGGCTTGGCTTGGCTTGGCTTGTCTTGTCTTGTCTTGTCTTGTCTTGTCTTGTCTTGTCTTGTCTTGTCTTGTTTTGGCTTGGCTTGGCTTGTCTTGTCTTTTTTTGTCTTGTCTTGGCTTGGCTTGGCTTGGCTTGGCTTGGCTTGGCTTGTCTTGTCTTTTTTTGTCTTGTCTTGGCTTGGCTTGGCTTGGCTTGGCTTGGCTTGGCTTGTCTTGTCTTGTCTTGTCTTGTCTTGTCTTGTCTTGTCTTGTCTTGTCTTGTTTTGGCTTGGCTTGGCTTGGCTTGGCTTCGCCTGGATTGGCTTGGCTTGGCTTGGCTTGGCTTGGCTTGGCTTGGCTTGGCTTGGCTTGGCTTGGCTTGGCTTGGCTTGGCTTGGCTTGGCTTGGCTTGGCTTGGCTTGGCTTGTCTTGTCTTTTTTTGTCTTGTCTTGGCTTGGCTTGGCTTGGCTTGGCTTGGCTTGGCTTGTCTTGTCTTGTCTTGTCTTGTCTTGTCTTGTCTTGTCTTGTCTTGTCTTGTCTTGTCTTGTTTTGGCTTGGCTTGGCTTGGCTTGGCTTGTCTTGTCTTGTCTTGTCTTGTCTTGTCTTGTCTTGTCTTGTCTTGTCTTGTCTTGTCTTGTTTTGGCTTGGCTTGGCTTGGCTTGGCTTCGCCTGGATTGGCTTGGCTTGGCTTGGCTTGGCTTGGCTTGGCTTGGCTTGGCTTGGCTTGGCTTGGCTTGGCTTGGCTTGGCTTGGCTTGGCTTGGCTTGGCCTGGATTGGCTTGGATTGGCTTGGGATGGCTTGGCTTGCCTTGGCTTGGCTTGGCTTGGCTTGGCTTTGCCTCGATTGGCTTGGCTTGGCTTGGCTTGGCTTGGCTTGGCTTGGCTTGGCTTGGCTTGTCTTGTCTTTTTTTGTCTTGTCTTGGCTTGGCTTGGCTTGGCTTGGCTTGGCTTGGCTTGGCTTGGCTTGGCTTGGCTTGGCTTGGCTTGTCTTGGCTTGGCTTGGCTTGGCTTGGCTTGGCTTGGCTTGGCTTGACTTGGCTTGGCTTGGCTTGGCTTCGCCTCTATTGGCTTGGCTTGGCTTGGCTTGGCTTGGCTTGGCTTTTCTTAGCTTGGCTTGGCTTGGCTTGGCTTGGCTTGGCTTGGCTTGGCTTGGCTTGGCTTGGCTTGGCTTCGCCTGGATTGGCTTGGCTTGGCTTGGCTTGGCTTCGCCTCGATTGGCTTGGATTGGCTTGGCATGGCTTCGCCTGGATTGGCTTGGCTTGGCTTGGCTTGGCTTGGCTTGGCTTGGCTTGGCTTGGTTTGGCTTGGCTTGGCTTGGCTTGGCTTGGCTTGGCTTGGCTTGGCTTGGCTTGGCTTGGCTTGGCTTGGCTTGGCTTGGCTTGGCTTGGCTTGGCTTGGCTTGGCTTGGCTTGGCTTGGCTTGGCTTGGCTTGGCTTGGCGTGGCCTGGCCTGGCCTGGCCTGGCCTGGCCTGGCCTGGCGTGGCTTGGCTTGGCTTGGCTTGGCTTGGCTTGGCTTGGCTTGGCTTGGCTTGGCTTGGCTTGGCTTGGCTTGGCTTGGCTTGGCTTGGCTTGGCTTGGCTTGGCTTGGCTTGGCTTGGCTTGGCTTGGCTTGGCCTGGCCTGGCCTGGCCTGGCCTGGCCTGGCCTGGCGTGGCTTGGCTTGGCTTGGCTTGGCTTGGCTTGGCTTGGCTTGGCTTGGCTTGGCTTGGCTTGGCTTGGCGTGGCCTGGCCTGGCCTGGCCTGGCCTGGCCTGGCCTGGCGTGGCTTGGCTTGGCTTGGCTTGGCTTGGCTTGGCTTGGCTTGGCTTGGCTTGGCTTGGCTTGGCTTGGCTTGGCTTGGCTTGGCTTGGCGTGGCCTGGCCTGGCCTGGCCTGGTTTGGCTTGCCATGGCTTCGCCTGGATTGGCTTGGCTTGGCTTGAATTGGCTTGGCTTCGCTTGGCTTGGCGTGGTTTGGCTTGGCTTGGCTTGGCTTGGCTTGGCTTGGCTTGGCTTGGCTTGGCTTGGCTTGGCTTGGCTTGGCTTGGCTTGGCTTGCCTTGGCTTGGCTTGGCTTGGCCTGGATTGGCATGGATTGGCTTGGGATGGCTTGGCTTTGCCTCGATTGGCTTAGCTTGGCTTGGCTTGGCCAGGATTGGCTTGGATTGGCTTGGCATGGCTTGGCTTGCCTTGGATTGGCTTGGCTTGGCTTGGCTTGGCTTGGCTTGGCTTGTCTTGTCTTTTTTTGTCTTGTCTTGGCTTGGCTTGGCTTGGCTTGGCTTGGCTTGGCTTGTCTTGTCTTGTCTTGTCTTGTCTTGTCTTGTCTTGTCTTGTCTTGTCTTGTTTTGGCTTGGCTTGGCTTGGCTTGGCTTCGCCTGGATTGGCTTGGCTTGGCTTGGCTTGGCTTGGCTTGGCTTGGCTTGGCTTGGCTTGGCTTGGCTTGGCTTGGCTTGGCTTGGCTTGGCTTGGCTTGGCTTGGCTTGGCTTGGCTTGCTTGTCTTGTCTTTTTTTGTCTTGTCTTGGCTTGGCTTGGCTTGGCTTGGCTTGGCTTGGCTTGTCTTGTCTTGTCTTGTCTTGTCTTGTCTTGTCTTGTCTTGTCTTGTCTTGTCTTGTCTTGTTTTGGCTTGGCTTGGCTTGGCTTGGCTTGTCTTGTCTTGTCTTGTCTTGTCTTGTCTTGTCTTGTCTTGTCTTGTCTTGTCTTGTCTTGTTTTGGCTTGGCTTGGCTTGGCTTGGCTTCGCCTGGATTGGCTTGGCTTGGCTTGGCTTGGCTTGGCTTGGCTTGGCTTGGCTTGGCTTGGCTTGGCTTGGCTTGGCTTGGCTTGGCTTGGCTTGGCTTGGCTTGGCTTGGCCTGGATTGGCTTGGATTGGCTTGGGATGGCTTGGCTTGCCTTGGCTTGGCTTGGCTTGGCTTGGCTTTGCCTCGATTGGCTTGGCTTGGCTTGGCTTGGCTTGGCTTGGCTTGGCTTGGCTTGGCTTGTCTTGTCTTTTTTTGTCTTGTCTTGGCTTGGCTTGGCTTGGCTTGGCTTGGCTTGGCTTGGCTTGGCTTGGCTTGGCTTGGCTTGGCTTGTCTTGGCTTGGCTTGGCTTGGCTTGGCTTGGCTTGGCTTGGCTTGACTTGGCTTGGCTTGGCTTGGCTTCGCCTCTATTGGCTTGGCTTGGCTTGGCTTGGCTTGGCTTGGCTTTTCTTAGCTTGGCTTGGCTTGGCTTGGCTTGGCTTGGCTTGGCTTGGCTTGGCTTGGCTTGGCTTGGCTTCGCCTGGATTGGCTTGGCTTGGCTTGGCTTGGCTTCGCCTCGATTGGCTTGGATTGGCTTGGCATGGCTTCGCCTGGATTGGCTTGGCTTGGCTTGGCTTGGCTTGGCTTGGCTTGGCTTGGCTTGGTTGCTTGGCTTGGCTTGGCTTGGCTTGGCTTGGCTTGGCTTGGCTTGGCTTGGCTTGGCTTGGCTTGGCTTGGCTTGGCTTGGCTTGGCTTGGCTTGGCTTGGCTTGGCTTGGCTTGGCTTGGCTTTTCTTGGCTTGGCTTGGCTTGGCTTGGCTTGGCTTGGCTTGGCTTGTCTTGTCTTGTCTTGTCTTGTCTTGTCTTGGCTTGGCTTGGCTTGGCTTGGCTTGGCTTGGCTTGGCTTGGCTTGGTTTGGCTTGGCTTGGCTTGGCTTGGCTTGGCTTGGCTTGGCTTGGCTTGGCTTGGCTTTTCTTGGCTTGGCTTGGCTTGGCTTGGCTTGGCTTGGCTTGGCTTGGCTTGGCTTGGCTTGGCTTGGCTTGGCTTGGCTTGGCTTGGCTTGGCTTGGCTTGGCTTGGCTTGGCTTGGCTTGGCTTGGCTTGGCTTGGCTTGGCTTGGCTTGGCTTGGCTTGGCTTGGCTTGGCTTGTCTTGGCTTGGCTTGGCTTGGCTTGGCTTGGCTTGGCTTGGCTTGGCTTGGCTTGGCTTGGCTTTGCCTCTATTGGCTTGGCTTGGCTTGGCTTGGCTTGGCTTGGCTTGGCTTGGCCTGGATTGGCTTGGATTGGCTTGGCATGGCTGCGCCTGGATTGGCTTGGCTTGGCTTGGCTTGGTTTGGCTTGGCTTGGCTTGGCTTGCTGGCTTGGCTTGGCTTGGCTTGGCTTGGCTTGGCTTGGCTTGGCTTGGCTTGGCTTGGCTTGGCTTGGCTTGGCTTGGCTTGGCTTGGCTTGGCTTGGCTTGGCTTGGCTTGGCTTGGCTTGGCTTGGCTTGGCTTGGCTTGGCTTGGCTTGGCTTGGCTTGGCTTGGCTTGGCTTGGCTTGGCTTGGCTTGGCTTGGCTTGGCTTGGCTTGGCTTGGCTTGGCTTGGCTTGGCTTGGCTTGGCTTGGCTTGCTTGGCTTGGCTTGGCTTGGCTTGGCTTGGCTTGGCTTGGCTTGGCTTGGCTTGGCTTGGCTTGGCTTGGCTTGGCTTGGCTTGGCTTGGCTTGGCTTGGCTTGGCTTGGCTTGGCTTGGCTTGGCTTGGCTTGGCTTGGCTTGGCTTGGCTTGGCTTGGCTTGGCTTGGCTTGGCTTGGCTTGGCTTGGCTTGGCTTGCTTGGCTTGGCTTGGCTTGGCTTGGCTTGGCTTGGCTTGGCTTGGCTTGGCTTGGCTTGGCTTGGCTTGGCTTGGCTTGGCTTGGCTTGGCTTGGCTTGGCTTGGCTTGGCTTGGCTTGGCTTGGCTTGGCTTGGCTTGGCTTGGCTTGGCTTGGCTTGGCTTGGCTTGGCTTGGCTTGGCTTGGCTTGCTTGGCTTGGCTTGGCTTGGCTTGGCTTGGCTTGGCTTGGCTTGGCTTGGCTTGGCTTGGCGTGGCCTGGCCTGGCCTGGCCTGGCCTGGCCTGGCCTGGCCTGGCCTGGCCTGGCCTGGCCTGGCCTGGCCTGGCCTGGCCTGGCCTGGTGTGGCTTGGCTTGGCTTGGCTTGGCTTGGCTTGGCTTGGCTTGGCTTGGCTTGGCTTGGCTTGGCTTGGCTTGGCGTGGCTTGGCTTGGCCTGGCCTGGCCTGGCCTGGCCTGGCTTGGCTTGGCTTGGCTTGGCGTGGCCTGGCCTGGCCTGGCCTGGCCTGGCCTGGTTTGGCTTGCCATGGCTTCGCCTGGATTGGCTTGGCTTGGCTTGAATTGGCTTGGCTTCGCTTGGCTTGGCGTGCTTGGCTTGGCTTGGCTTGGCTTGGCTTGGCTTGGCTTGGCTTGGCTTGGCTTGGCTTGGCTTGGCTTGGCTTGGCTTGGCTTGGCTTGGCTTGGCTTGGCTTGGCTTGGCTTGGCTTGGCTTGGCTTGGCTTGGCTTGGCTTGGCTTGCTTGGCTTGGCTTGGCTTGGCTTGGCTTGGCTTGGCTTGGCTTGGCTTGGCTTGGCTTGGCTTGGCTTGGCTTGGCTTGGCTTGGCTTGGCTTGCTTGGCTTGGCTTGGCTTGGCTTGGCTTGGCTTGGCTTGGCTTGGCTTGGCTTGGCTTGGCTTGGCTTGGCTTGGCTTGGCTTGGCTTGGCTTGCTTGGCTTGGCTTGGCTTGGCTTGGCTTGGCTTGGCTTGGCTTGGCTTGCTTGGCTTGGCTTGGCTTGGCTTGGCTTGGCTTGGCTTGGCTTGGCTTGGCTTGGCTTGGCTTGGCTTGGCTAGGCTTGGCTTGGCTTGGCTTGGCTTGGCGTGACCTGGCCTGGCCTGGCCTGGTTTGGCTTGCCATGGCTTCGCCTGGATTGGCTTGGCTTGGCTTGAATTGGCTTGGCTTCGCTTGGCTTGGCGTGGCTTGGCTTGGCTTGGCTTGGCTTGGCTTGGCTTGGCTTGGCTTGGCTTGGCTTGGCTTGGCTTGGCTTGGCTTGGCTTGCCTTGGCTTGGCTTGGCTTGGCCTGGATTGGCATGGATTGGCTTGGGATGGCTTGGCTTGCCTTGGCTTGGCTTGGCTTGGCTTGGCTTTGCCTCGATTGGCTTAGCTAGGCTTGGCTTGGCCAGGATTGGCTTGGATTGGCTTGGCATGGCTTGGCTTGCCTTGGATTGGCTTGGCTTGGCTTGGCTTGGCTTGGCTTGGCTTGGCTTGGCTTGGCTTGGCTTGGCTTGGCTTGGCTTGGCTTGGCTTGGCTTGGCTTGGCATGGCTTGGCTTGCCTTGGATTGGCTTGGCTTGGCTTGGCTTGGCTTGGCTTGGCTTGGCTTGGCTTGGCTTGGCTTGGCTTGGCTTGGCTTGGCTTGGCTTGGCTTGGCTTGGCTTGGCTAGGCTTGGCTTGGCTTGGCTTGGCTTGGCGTGACCTGGCCTGGCCTGGCCTGGTTTGGCTTGCCATGGCTTCGCCTGGATTGGCTTGAATTGGCTTGGCTTCGCTTGGCTTGGCGTGGTTTGGCTTGGCTTGGCTTGGCTTGGCTTGGCTTGGCTTGGCTTGGCTTGGCTTGGCTTGGCTTGGCTTGGCTTGCCTTGGCTTGGCTTGGCTTGGCCTGGATTGGCATGGATTGGCTTGGGATGGCTTGGCTTGCCTTGGCTTGGCTTGGCTTGGCTTGGCTTTGCCTCGATTGGCTTAGCTTGGCTTGGCTTGGCCAGGATTGGCTTGGATTGGCTTGGCATGGCTTGGCTTGCCTTGGATTGGCTTGGCTTGGCTTGGCTTGGCTTGGCTTGGCTTGGCTTGTCTTGTCTTTTTTTGTCTTGTCTTGGCTTGGCTTGGCTTGGCTTGGCTTGGCTTGGCTTGTCTTGTCTTGTCTTGTCTTGTCTTGTCTTGTCTTGTCTTGTCTTGTCTTGTTTTGGCTTGGCTTGGCTTGGCTTGGCTTCGCCTGGATTGGCTTGGCTTGGCTTGGCTTGGCTTGGCTTGGCTTGGCTTGGCTTGGCTTGGCTTGGCTTGGCTTGGCTTGGCTTGGCTTGGCTTGGCTTGTCTTGTCTTTTTTTGTCTTGTCTTGGCTTGGCTTGGCTTGGCTTGGCTTGGCTTGTCTTGTCTTGTCTTGTCTTGTCTTGTCTTGTCTTGTCTTGTCTTGTCTTGTCTTGTTTTGGCTTGGCTTGGCTTGGCTTGGCTTGTCTTGTCTTGTCTTGTCTTGTCTTGTCTTGTCTTGTCTTGTCTTGTCTTGTCTTGTCTTGTTTTGGCTTGGCTTGGCTTGGCTTGGCTTCGCCTGGATTGGCTTGGCTTGGCTTGGCTTGGCTTGGCTTGGCTTGGCTTGGCTTGGCTTGGCTTGGCTTGGCTTGGCTTGGCTTGGCTTGGCTTGGCTTGGCTTGGCTTGGCCTGGATTGGCTTGGATTGGCTTGGGATGGCTTGGCTTGCCTTGGCTTGGCTTGGCTTGGCTTGGCTTTGCCTCGATTGGCTTGGCTTGGCTTGGCTTGGCTTGGCTTGGCTTGGCTTGGCTTGGCTTGTCTTGTCTTTTTTGTCTTGTCTTGGCTTGGCTTGGCTTGGCTTGGCTTGGCTTGGCTTGGCTTGGCTTGGCTTGGCTTGGCTTGGCTTGTCTTGGCTTGGCTTGGCTTGGCTTGGCTTGGCTTGGCTTGGCTTGACTTGGCTTGGCTTGGCTTGGCTTCGCCTCTATTGGCTTGGCTTGGCTTGGCTTGGCTTGGCTTGGCTTTTCTTAGCTTGGCTTGGCTTGGCTTGGCTTGGCTTGGCTTGGCTTGGCTTGGCTTGGCTTCGCCTCGATTGGCTTGGATTGGCTTGGCATGGCTTCGCCTGGATTGGCTTGGCTTGGCTTGGCTTGGCTTGGCTTGGCTTGGCTTGGCTTGGTTTGGCTTGGCTTGGCTTGGCTTGGCTTGGCTTGGCTTGGCTTGGCTTGGCTAGGCTTGGCTTGGCTTGGCTTGGCTTGGCTTGGCTTGGCTTGGCTTGGCTTGGCTTGGCTTGGCTTGGCTTGGCTTTTCTTGGCTTGGCTTTGCTTGGCTTGGCTTGGCTTGGCTTGGCTTGGCTTGGCTTGGCTTGGCTTGGCTTCGCCTCGATTGGCTTGGATTGGCTTGGCATGGCTTCGCCTGGATTGGCTTGGCTTGGCTTGGCTTGGCTTGGCTTGGCTTGGCTTGGCTTGGTTTGGCTTGGCTTGGCTTGGCTTGGCTTGGCTTGGCTTGGCTTGGCTTGGCTTTTCTTAGCTTGGCTTGGCTTGGCTTGGCTTGGCTTGGCTTGGCTTGGCTTGGCTTGGCTTCGCCTCGATTGGCTTGGATTGGCTTGGCATGGCTTCGCCTGGATTGGCTTGGCTTGGCTTGGCTTGGCTTGGCTTGGCTTGGCTTGGCTTGGCTTGGCTTGGCTTGGCTTGGCTTGGCTTGGCTTGGCTTGGCTTGGCTTGGCTTGGCTTGGCTTGGCTTGGCTTGGCTTGGCTTGGCTTGGCTTGGCTTGGCTTGGCTTGGCTTGGCTTGGCTTGGCTTGGCTTGGCTTTTCTTGGCTTGGCTTTGCTTGGCTTGGCTTGGCTTGGCTTGGCTTGGCTTGGCTTGGCTTGGCTTGGCTTGGCTTGGCTTGGCTTGGCTTGGCTTGGCTTGGCTTGGCTTGGCTTGGCTTGGCTTGGCTTGGCTTGGCTTGGCTTGGCTTGGCTTGGCTTGGCTTGGCTTGGCTTGGCTTGGCTTGGCTTGGCTTGGCTTGGCTTGGCTTGGCTTGGCTTGGCTTGGCTTGGCTTGGCTTGGCTTGGCTTGGCTTGGCTTGGCTTGGCTTGGCTTGGCTTGGCTTGGCTTGGCTTGGCTTGGCTTGGCTTGGCTTGGCTTGGCTTGGCTTGGCTTGGCTTGGCTTGGCTTGGCTTGGCTTGGCTTTTCTTGGCTTGGCTTGGCTTGGCTTGGCTTGGCTTGGCTTGGCTTGGCTTGGCTTGGCTTGTCTTGTCTTGTCTTGTCTTGTCTTGTCTTGTCTTGCTTGGCTTGGCTTGGCTTGGCTTGGCTTGGCTTGGCTTGGCTTGGCTTGGCTTGGCTTGGCTTGGCTTGGCTTGGCTTGGCTTGGCTTGGCTTGGCTTGGCTTGGCTTGGCTTGGCTTGGCTTGGCTTGGCTTGGCTTGGCTTGGCTTGGTTTGGCTTGGCTTGGCTTGGCTTGGCTTTTCTTGGCTTGGCTTGGCTTGGCTTGGCTTGGCTTGGCTTGGCTTGGCTTGGCTTGGCTTGGCTTGGCTTGGCTTGGCTTGGCTTGGCTTGGCTTGGCTTGGCTTGGCTTGGCTTGGCTTGGCTTGGCTTGGCTTGGCTTGGCTTGTCTTGGCTTGGCTTGGCTTGGCTTGGCTTGGCTTGGCTTGGCTTGGCTTGGCTTGGCTTGGCTTGGCTTGGCTTGGCTTGGCTTGGCTTGGCTTGGCTTGGCTTGTCTTGGCTTGGCTTGGCTTGGCTTGGCTTGGCTTGGCTTGGCTTGGCTTGGCTTGGCTTCGCCTCTATTGGCTTGGCTTGGCTTGGCTTGGCCTGGATTGGCTTGGATTGGCTTGGCATGGCTGCGCCTGGATTGGCTTGGCTTGGCTTGGCTTGGTTTGGCTTGGCTTGGCTTGGCTTGGCTTGGCTTGGCTTGGCTTGGCTTGGCTTGGCTTGGCTTGGCTTGGCTTGGCTTGGCTTGGCTTGGCTTGGCTTGGCTTGGCTTGGCTTGGCTTGGCTTGGCTTGGCTTGGCTTGGCTTGGCTTGGCTTGGCTTGGCTTGGCTTGGCTTGGCTTGGCTTGGCTTGGCTTGGCTTGGCTTGGCTTGGCTTGGCTTGGCTTGGCTTGGCTTGGCTTGGCTTGGCTTGGCTTGGCTTGGCTTGGCTTGGCTTGGCTTGGCTTGGCTTGGCTTGGCTTGGCTTGGCTTGGCTTGGCTTGGCTTGGCTTGGCTTGGCTTGGCTTGGCTTGGCTTGGCTTGGCTTGGCTTGGCTTGGCTTGGCTTGGCTTGGCTTGGCTTGGCTTGGCTTGGCTTGGCTTGGCTTGGCTTGGCTTGGCTTGGCTTGGCTTGGCTTGGCTTGGTTTGGCTTGGCTTGGCGTGGCTTGGCTTGGCTTGGCCTTGCTTGGCTTGGCTTGGCTTGGCTTGGCTTGGCTTGGCTTGGCTTGGCTTGGCTTGGCTTGGCTTGGCTTGGCTTGGCTTGGCGTGGCCTGGCCTGGCCTGGCCTGGCCTGGCCTGGCCTGGCCTGGCCTGGCCTGGCCTGGCGTGGCTTGGCTTGGCTTGGCTTGGCTTGGCTTGGCTTGGCTTGGCTTGGCTTGGCTTGGCTTGGCTTGGCTTGGCGTGGCTTGGCTTGGCCTGGCCTGGCCTGGCCTGGCCTGGCTTGGCTTGGCTTGGCTTGGCGTGGCCTGGCCTGGCCTGGCCTGGCTTGGATTGGCTTGGGATGGCTTGGCTTGCCTTGGCTTGGCTTGGCTTGGCATGGCTTTGCCTCGATTGGCTTGGCTTGGCTTGGCTTGGCTTGGCTTGGCTTGGCTTGGCTTGGCTTGTCTTGTCTTTTTTTGTCTTGTCTTGGCTTGGCTTGGCTTGGCTTGGCTTGGCTTGGCTTGGCTTGGCTTGGCTTGGCTTGGCTTGGCTTGGCTTGTCTTGGCTTGGCTTGGCTTGGCTTGGCTTGGCTTGGCTTGGCTTGACTTGGCTTGGCTTGGCTTGGCTTCGCCTCTATTGGCTTGGCTTGGCTTGGCTTGGCTTGGCTTGGCTTTTCTTAGCTTGGCTTGGCTTGGCTTGGCTTGGCTTGGCTTGGCTTGGCTTGGCTTGGCTTGGCTTGGCTTCGCCTGGATTGGCTTGGCTTGGCTTGGCTTGGCTTGGCTTGGCTTGGCTTGGCTTGGCTTGGCTTGGCTTGGCTTGGCTTGGCTTGGCTTGGCTTGGCTTGGCTTGGCTTGGCTTGGCTTGGCTTGGCTTGGCTTGGCTTGGCTTGGCCTGGCCTGGCCTGGCCTGGCCTGGCCTGGCCTGGCGTGGCGTGGCTTGGCTTGGCTTGGCTTGGCTTGGCTTGGCTTGGCTTGGCTTGGCTTGGCTTGGCTTGGCTTGGCGTGGCCTGGCCTGGCCTGGCCTGGCCTGGCCTGGCCTGGCGTGGCTTGGCTTGGCTTGGCTTGGCTTGGCTTGGCTTGGCTTGGCTTGGCTTGGCTTGGCTTGGCTTGGCTTGGCTTGGCTTGGCTTGGCGTGGCCTGGCCTGGCCTGGCCTGGTTTGGCTTGCCATGGCTTCGCCTGGATTGGCTTGGCTTGGCTTGAATTGGCTTGGCTTCGCTTGGCTTGGCGTGGTTTGGCTTGGCTTGGCTTGGCTTGGCTTGGCTTGGCTTGGCTTGGCTTGGCTTGGCTTGGCTTGGCTTGGCTTGGCTTGCCTTGGCTTGGCTTGGCTTGGCCTGGATTGGCATGGATTGGCTTGGGATGGCTTGGCTTTGCCTCGATTGGCTTAGCTTGGCTTGGCTTGGCCAGGATTGGCTTGGATTGGCTTGGCATGGCTTGGCTTGCCTTGGATTGGCTTGGCTTGGCTTGGCTTGGCTTGGCTTGGCTTGTCTTGTCTTTTTTTGTCTTGTCTTGGCTTGGCTTGGCTTGGCTTGGCTTGGCTTGTCTTGTCTTGTCTTGTCTTGTCTTGTCTTGTCTTGTCTTGTCTTGTTTTGGCTTGGCTTGGCTTGGCTTGGCGTCGCCTGGATTGGCTTGGCTTGGCTTGGCTTGGCTTGGCTTGGCTTGGCTTGGCTTGGCTTGGCTTGGCTTGGCTTGGCTTTTCTTGGCTTGGCTTGGCTTGGCTTGGCTTGGCTTGGCTTGGCTTGGCTTGGCTTGGCTTGGCTTGGCTTGGCTTGGCTTGGCTTGGCTTGGCTTGGCTTGGCTTGGCTTGGCTTGGCTTGGCTTGGCTTGGCTTGGCTTGGCTTGGCTTGGCTTGTCTTGGCTTGGCTTGGCTTGGCTTGGCTTGGCTTGGCTTGGCTTGGCTTGGCTTGGCTTGGCTTCGCCTCTATTGGCTTGGCTTGGCTTGGCTTGGCCTGGATTGGCTTGGATTGGCTTGGCATGGCTGCGCCTGGATTGGCTTGGCTTGGCTTGGCTTGGTTTGGCTTGGCTTGGCTTGGCTTGGCTTGGCTTGGCTTGGCTTGGCTTGGCTTGGCTTGGCTTGGCTTGGCTTGGCTTGGCTTGGCTTGGCTTGGCTTGGCTTGGCTTGGCTTGGCTTGGCTTGGCTTGGCTTGGCTTGGCTTGGCTTGGCTTGGCTTGGCTGGCCTGGCCTGGCCTGGCCTGGCTTGGCTTGGCTTGGCTTGGCGTGGCCTGGCCTGGCCTGGCCTGGCTTGGATTGGCTTGGGATGGCTTGGCTTGCCTTGGCTTGGCTTGGCTTGGCATGGCTTTGCCTCGATTGGCTTGGCTTGGCTTG
>CALNHX010006635.1:45000-52500 GCA_940337035.1 Agriotes lineatus
CTTGGCTTGGCTTGGCTTGGCTTGGCTTGGCTTGGCTTGGCTTGGCTTGGCTTGGCTTGGCGTGGCCTGGCCTGGCCTGGCCTGGCCTGGCCTGGCCTGGCGTGGCTTGGCTTGGCTTGGCTTGGCTTGGCTTGGCTTGGCTTGGCTTGGCTTGGCTTGGCTTGGCTTGGCTTGGCTTGGCTTGGCTTGGCGTGGCCTGGCCTGGCCTGGCCTGGTTTGGCGTGGCCTGGCCTGGCCTGGCCTGGTTTGGCTTGCCATGGCTTCGCCTGGATTGGCTTGGCTTGGCTTGAATTGGCTTGGCTTCGCTTGGCTTGGCGTGGTTTGGCTTGGCTTGGCTTGGCTTGGCTTGGCTTGGCTTGGCTTGGCTTGGCTTGGCTTGGCTTGGCTTGGCTTGGCTTGGCTTGCCTTGGCTTGGCTTGGCTTGGCCTGGATTGGCATGGATTGGCTTGGGATGGCTTGGCTTTGCCTCGATTGGCTTAGCTTGGCTTGGCTTGGCCAGGATTGGCTTGGATTGGCTTGGCATGGCTTGGCTTGCCTTGGATTGGCTTGGCTTGGCTTGGCTTGGCTTGGCTTGGCTTGTCTTGTCTTTTTTTGTCTTGTCTTGGCTTGGCTTGGCTTGGCTTGGCTTGGCTTGGCTTGTCTTGTCTTGTCTTGTCTTGTCTTGTCTTGTCTTGTCTTGTCTTGTCTTGTTTTGGCTTGGCTTGGCTTGGCTTGGCTTCGCCTGGATTGGCTTGGCTTGGCTTGGCTTGGCTTGGCTTGGCTTGGCTTGGCTTGGCTTGGCTTGGCTTGGCTTGGCTTGGCTTGGCTTGGCTTGGCTTGGCTTGGCTTGGCTTGTCTTGTCTTTTTTTGTCTTGTCTTGGCTTGGCTTGGCTTGGCTTGGCTTGGCTTGGCTTGTCTTGTCTTGTCTTGTCTTGTCTTGTCTTGTCTTGTCTTGTCTTGTCTTGTCTTGTCTTGTTTTGGCTTGGCTTGGCTTGGCTTGGCTTGTCTTGTCTTGTCTTGTCTTGTCTTGTCTTGTCTTGTCTTGTCTTGTCTTGTCTTGTCTTGTTTTGGCTTGGCTTGGCTTGGCTTGGCTTCGCCTGGATTGGCTTGGCTTGGCTTGGCTTGGCTTGGCTTGGCTTGGCTTGGCTTGGCTTGGCTTGGCTTGGCTTGGCTTGGCTTGGCTTGGCTTGGCTTGGCTTGGCTTGGCTTGGCTTGGCCTGGATTGGCTTGGATTGGCTTGGGATGGCTTGGCTTGCCTTGGCTTGGCTTGGCTTGGCTTGGCTTTGCCTCGATTGGCTTGTCTTGGCTTGGCTTGGCTTGGCTTGGCTTGGCTTGGCTTGGCTTGGCTTGGCTTGGCTTGGCTTGGCTTGTCTTGGCTTGGCTTGGCTTGGCTTGGCTTGGCTTGGCTTGGCTTGACTTGGCTTGGCTTGGCTTGGCTTCGCCTCTATTGGCTTGGCTTGGCTTGGCTTGGCTTGGCTTGGCTTTTCTTAGCTTGGCTTGGCTTGGCTTGGCTTGGCTTGGCTTGGCTTGGCTTGGCTTGGCTTGGCTTGGCTTCGCCTGGATTGGCTTGGCTTGGCTTGGCTTGGCTTCGCCTCGATTGGCTTGGATTGGCTTGGCATGGCTTCGCCTGGATTGGCTTGGCTTGGCTTGGCTTGGCTTGGCTTGGCTTGGCTTGGCTTGGTTTGGCTTGGCTTGGCTTGGCTTGGCTTGGCTTGGCTTGGCTTGGCTTGGCTTGGCTTGGCTTGGCTTGGCTTGGCTTGGCTTGGCTTGGCTTGGCTTGGCTTGGCTTGGCTTGGCTTGGCTTGGCTTGGCTTTTCTTGGCTTGGCTTGGCTTGGCTTGGCTTGGCTTGGCTTGGCTTGTCTTGTCTTGTCTTGTCTTGTCTTGTCTTGTCTTGGCTTGGCTTGGCTTGGCTTGGCTTGGCTTGGCTTGGCTTGGCTTGGTTTGGCTTGGCTTGGCTTGGCTTGGCTTGGCTTGGCTTGGCTTGGCTTGGCTTGGCTTGGCTTTTCTTGGCTTGGCTTGGCTTGGCTTGGCTTGGCTTGGCTTGGCTTGGCTTGGCTTGGCTTGGCTTGGCTTGGCTTGGCTTGGCTTGGCTTGGCTTGGCTTGGCTTGGCTTGGCTTGGCTTGGCTTGGCTTGGCTTGGCTTGGCTTGGCTTGGCTTGGCTTGGCTTGGCTTGGCTTGGCTTGTCTTGGCTTGGCTTGGCTTGGCTTGGCTTGGCTTGGCTTGGCTTGGCTTGGCTTGGCTTGGCTTTGCCTCTATTGGCTTGGCTTGGCTTAGCTTGGCTTGGCTTGGCTTGGCTTGGCCTGGATTGGCTTGGATTGGCTTGGCATGGCTGCGCCTGGATTGGCTTGGCTTGGCTTGGCTTGGTTTGGCTTGGCTTGGCTTGGCTTGGCTTGGCTTGGCTTGGCTTGGCTTGGCTTGGCTTGGCTTGGCTTGGCTTGGCTTGGCTTGGCTTGGCTTGGCTTGGCTTGGCTTGGCTTGGCTTGGCTTGGCTTGGCTTGGCTTGGCTTGGCTTGGCTTGGCTTGGCTTGGCTTGGCTTGGCTTGGCTTGGCTTGGCTTGGCTTGGCTTGGCTTGGCTTGGCTTGGCTTGGCTTGGCTTGGCTTGGCTTGGCTTGGCTTGGCTTGGCTTGGCTTGGCTTGGCTTGGCTTGGCTTGGCTTGGCTTGGCTTGGCTTGGCTTGGCTTGGCTTGGCTTGGCTTGGCTTGGCTTGGCTTGGCT
Organism: Agriotes lineatus; assembly: GCA_940337035.1. Lineage (NCBI taxonomy): Eukaryota > Metazoa > Arthropoda > Insecta > Coleoptera > Elateridae > Agriotes > Agriotes lineatus. The sequence goes on from CALNHX010006635.1 coordinate 47,698, forward strand.
TGGCTTGGCTTGGCTTGGCTTGGCTTGGCTTGGCTTGGCTTGGCTTGGCTTGGCTTGGCTTGGCTTGGCTTGGCTTGGCTTGGCTTGGCTTGGCTTGGCTTGGCTTGGCTTGGCTTGGCTTGGCTTGGCTTGGCTTGGCTTGGCTTGGCTTGGCTTGGCTTGGCTTGGCTTGGCTTGGCTTGGCTTGGCTTGGCTTGGCTTGGCTTGGCTTGGCTTGGCTTGGCTTGGCTTGGCTTGGCTTGGCTTGGCTTGGCTTGGCTTGGCTTGGCTTGGCTTGGCTTGGCTTGGCTTGGCTTGGCTTGGCTTGGCTTGGCTTGGCTTGGCTTGGCTTGGCTTGGCTTGGCTTGGCTTGGCTTGGCTTGGCTTGGCTTGGCTTGGCTTGGCTTGGCTTGGCTTGGCTTGGCTTGGCTTGGCTTGGCTTGGCTTGGCTTGGCTTGGCTTGGCGTGGCCTGGCCTGGCCTGGCCTGGCCTGGCCTGGCCTGGCCTGGCCTGGCCTGGCCTGGCCTGGCCTGGCCTGGTGTGGCTTGGCTTGGCTTGGCTTGGCTTGGCTTGGCTTGGCTTGGCTTGGCTTGGCTTGGCTTGGCTTGGCTTGGCGTGGCTTGGCTTGGCCTGGCCTGGCCTGGCCTGGCCTGGCTTGGCTTGGCTTGGCTTGGCGTGGCCTGGCCTGGCCTGGCCTGGCCTGGCCTGGTTTGGCTTGCCATGGCTTCGCCTGGATTGGCTTGGCTTGGCTTGAATTGGCTTGGCTTCGCTTGGCTTGGCGTGGCTTGGCTTGGCTTGGCTTGGCTTGGCTTGGCTTGGCTTGGCTTGGCTTGGCTTGGCTTGGCTTGGCTTGGCTTGGCTTGGCTTGGCTTGGCTTGGCTTGGCTTGGCTTGGCTTGGCTTGGCTTGGCTTGGCTTGGCTTGGCTTGGCTTGGCTTGGCTTGGCTTGGCTTGGCTTGGCTTGGCTTGGCTTGGCTTGGCTTGGCTTGGCTTGGCTTGGCTTGGCTTGGCTTGGCTTGGCTTGGCTTGGCTTGGCTTGGCTTGGCTTGGCTTGGCTTGGCTTGGCTTGGCTTGGCTTGGCTTGGCTTGGCTTGGCTTGGCTTGGCTTGGCTTGACTTGGCTTGGCTTGGCTTGGCTTGGCTTGGCTTGGCTTGGCTTGGCTTGGCTAGGCTTGGCTTGGCTTGGCTTGGCTTGGCGTGACCTGGCCTGGCCTGGCCTGGTTTGGCTTGCCATGGCTTCGCCTGGATTGGCTTGGCTTGGCTTGAATTGGCTTGGCTTCGCTTGGCTTGGCGTGGCTTGGCTTGGCTTGGCTTGGCTTGGCTTGGCTTGGCTTGGCTTGGCTTGGCTTGGCTTGGCTTGGCTTGGCTTGGCTTGCCTTGGCTTGGCTTGGCTTGGCCTGGATTGGCATGGATTGGCTTGGGATGGCTTGGCTTGCCTTGGCTTGGCTTGGCTTGGCTTGGCTTTGCCTCGATTGGCTTAGCTAGGCTTGGCTTGGCCAGGATTGGCTTGGATTGGCTTGGCATGGCTTGGCTTGCCTTGGATTGGCTTGGCTTGGCTTGGCTTGGCTTGGCTTGGCTTGGCTTGGCTTGGCTTGGCTTGGCTTGGCTTGGCTTGGCTTGGCTTGGCTTGGCATGGCTTGGCTTGCCTTGGATTGGCTTGGCTTGGCTTGGCTTGGCTTGGCTTGGCTTGGCTTGGCTTGGCTTGGCTTGGCTTGGCTTGGCTTGGCTTGGCTTGGCTTGGCTTGGCTAGGCTTGGCTTGGCTTGGCTTGGATTGGCGTGACCTGGCCTGGCCTGGCCTGGTTTGGCTTGCCATGGCTTCGCCTGGATTGGCTTGAATTGGCTTGGCTTCGCTTGGCTTGGCGTGGTTTGGCTTGGCTTGGCTTGGCTTGGCTTGGCTTGGCTTGGCTTGGCTTGGCTTGGCTTGGCTTGGCTTGGCTTGCCTTGGCTTGGCTTGGCTTGGCCTGGATTGGCATGGATTGGCTTGGGATGGCTTGGCTTGCCTTGGCTTGGCTTGGCTTGGCTTGGCTTTGCCTCGATTGGCTTAGCTTGGCTTGGCTTGGCCAGGATTGGCTTGGATTGGCTTGGCATGGCTTGGCTTGCCTTGGATTGGCTTGGCTTGGCTTGGCTTGGCTTGGCTTGGCTTGGCTTGTCTTGTCTTTTTTTGTCTTGTCTTGGCTTGGCTTGGCTTGGCTTGGCTTGGCTTGGCTTGTCTTGTCTTGTCTTGTCTTGTCTTGTCTTGTCTTGTCTTGTCTTGTCTTGTTTTGGCTTGGCTTGGCTTGGCTTGGCTTCGCCTGGATTGGCTTGGCTTGGCTTGGCTTGGCTTGGCTTGGCTTGGCTTGGCTTGGCTTGGCTTGGCTTGGCTTGGCTTGGCTTGGCTTGGCTTGGCTTGTCTTGTCTTTTTTTGTCTTGTCTTGGCTTGGCTTGGCTTGGCTTGGCTTGGCTTGTCTTGTCTTGTCTTGTCTTGTCTTGTCTTGTCTTGTCTTGTCTTGTCTTGTCTTGTCTTGTTTTGGCTTGGCTTGGCTTGGCTTGGCTTGTCTTGTCTTGTCTTGTCTTGTCTTGTCTTGTCTTGTCTTGTCTTGTCTTGTCTTGTTTTGGCTTGGCTTGGCTTGGCTTGGCTTCTCCTGGATTGGCTTGGCTTGGCTTGGCTTGGCTTGGCTTGGCTTGGCTTGGCTTGGCTTGGCTTGGCTTGGCTTGGCTTGGCTTGGCTTGGCTTGGCTTGGCTTGGCTTGGCCTGGATTGGCTTGGATTGGCTTGGGATGGCTTGGCTTGCCTTGGCTTGGCTTGGCTTGGCTTGGCTTTGCCTCGATTGGCTTGGCTTGGCTTGGCTTGGCTTGGCTTGGCTTGGCTTGGCTTGGCTTGTCTTGTCTTTTTTGTCTTGTCTTGGCTTGGCTTGGCTTGGCTTGGCTTGGCTTGGCTTGGCTTGGCTTGGCTTGGCTTGGCTTGTCTTGGCTTGGCTTGGCTTGGCTTGGCTTGGCTTGGCTTGGCTTGACTTGGCTTGGCTTGGCTTGGCTTCGCCTCTATTGGCTTGGCTTGGCTTGGCTTGGCTTGGCTTGGCTTTTCTTAGCTTGGCTTGGCTTGGCTTGGCTTGGCTTGGCTTGGCTTGGCTTGGCTTGGCTTCGCCTCGATTGGCTTGGATTGGCTTGGCATGGCTTCGCCTGGATTGGCTTGGCTTGGCTTGGCTTGGCTTGGCTTGGCTTGGCTTGGCTTGGTTTGGCTTGGCTTGGCTTGGCTTGGCTTGGCTTGGCTTGGCTTGGCTTGGCTTGGCTTGGCTTGGCTTGGCTTGGCTTGCCTTGGCTTGGCTTGGCTTGGCTTGGCTTGGCTTGGCTTGGCTTGGCTTTTCTTGGCTTGGCTTTGCTTGGCTTGGCTTGGCTTGGCTTGGCTTGGCTTGGCTTGGCTTGGCTTGGCTTCGCCTCGATTGGCTTGGATTGGCTTGGCATGGCTTCGCCTGGATTGGCTTGGCTTGGCTTGGCTTGGCTTGGCTTGGTTTGGCTTGGCTTGGCTTGGCTTGGCTTGGCTTGGCTTGGCTTGGCTTGGCTTTTCTTAGCTTGGCTTGGCTTGGCTTGGCTTGGCTTGGCTTGGCTTGGCTTGGCTTGGCTTCGCCTCGATTGGCTTGGATTGGCTTGGCATGGCTTCGCCTGGATTGGCTTGGCTTGGCTTGGCTTGGCTTGGCTTGGCTTGGCTTGGCTTGGTTGGCTTGGCTTGGCTTGGCTTGGCTTGGCTTGGCTTGGCTTGGCTTGGCTTGGCTTGGCTTGGCTTGGCTTGGCTTGGCTTGGCTTGGCTTGGCTTGGCTTGGCTTGGCTTGGCTTGGCTTGGCTTTTCTTGGCTTGGCTTTGCTTGGCTTGGCTTTGCTTGGCTTGGCTTGGCTTGGCTTGGCTTGACTTGGCTTGGCTTGGCTTGGCTTGGCTTGGCTTGGCTTGGCTTGGCTTGGCTTGGCTTGGCTTGGCTTGGCTTGGCTTGGCTTGGCTTGGCTTGGCTTGGCTTGGCTTGGCTTGGCTTGGCTTGGCTTGGCTTGGCTTGGCTTGGCTTGGCTTGGCTTGGCTTGGCTTGGCTTGGCTTGGCTTGGCTTGGCTTGGCTTGGCTTGGCTTGGCTTGGCTTGGCTTGGCTTGGCTTGGCTTGGCTTGGCTTGGCTTGGCTTGGCTTGGCTTGGCTTGGCTTGGCTTGGCTTGGCTTGGCTTGGCTTGGCTTGGCTTGGCTTGGCTTGGCTTGGCTTTTCTTGGCTTGGCTTGGCTTGGCTTGGCTTGGCTTGGCTTGGCTTGGCTTGGCTTGGCTTGGCTTGTCTTGTCTTGTCTTGTCTTGTCTTGTCTTGTCTTGGCTTGGCTTGGCTTGGCTTGGCTTGGCTTGGCTTGGCTTGGCTTGGCTTGGCTTGGCTTGGCTTGGCTTGGCTTGGCTTGGCTTGGCTTGGCTTGGCTTGGCTTGGCTTGGCTTGGCTTGGCTTGGCTTGGCTTGGCTTGGCTTGGCTTGGCTTGGCTTGGCTTGGCTTGGCTTGGCTTGGCTTGGCTTGGCTTGGCTTTTCTTGGCTTGGCTTGGCTTGGCTTGGCTTGGCTTGGCTTGGCTTGGCTTGGCTTGGCTTGGCTTGGCTTGGCTTGGCTTGGCTTGGCTTGGCTTGGCTTGGCTTGGCTTGGCTTGGCTTGGCTTGGCTTGGCTTGGCTTGTCTTGGCTTGGCTTGGCTTGGCTTGGCTTGGCTTGGCTTGGCTTGGCTTGGCTTGGCTTCGCCTCTATTGGCTTGGCTTGGCTTGGCTTGGCCTGGATTGGCTTGGATTGGCTTGGCATGGCTGCGCCTGGATTGGCTTGGCTTGGCTTGGCTTGGTTTGGCTTGGCTTGGCT
>CALNHX010006635.1:57500-85892 GCA_940337035.1 Agriotes lineatus
GCTTGGCTTGGCTTGGCTTGGCTTGGCTTGGCTTGGCTTGGCTTGGCTTGGCTTGGCTTGGCTTGGCTTGGCTTGGCTTGGCTTGGCTTGGCTTGGCTTGGCTTGGCTTGGCTTGGCTTGGCTTGGCTTGGCTTGGCCTGGCCTGGCCTGGCCTGGCCTGGCCTGGCGTGGCGTGGCTTGGCTTGGCTTGGCTTGGCTTGGCTTGGCTTGGCTTGGCTTGGCTTGGCTTGGCTTGGCTTGGCTTGGCTTGGCTTGGCTTGGCTTGGCTTGGCTTGGCTTGGCTTGGCTTGGCTTGGCTTGGCTTGGCCTGGCCTGGCCTGGCCTGGCCTGGCCTGGCCTGGCCTGGCGTGGCGTGGCTTGGCTTGGCTTGGCTTGGCTTGGCTTGGCTTGGCTTGGCTTGGCTTGGCTTGGCTTGGCTTGGCTTGGCGTGGCTTGGCTTGGCTTGGCTTGGCTTGTCTTGTCTTGTCTTGTCTTGTCTTGTCTTGTTTTGGCTTGGCTTGGCTTGGCTTGGCTTCGCCTGGATTGGCTTGGCTTGGCTTGGCTTGGCTTGGCTTGGCTTGGCTTGGCTTGGCTTGGCTTGGCATGGCTTGGCTTGGCTTGGCTTGGCTTGGCTTGGCTTGGCCTGGATTGGCTTGGATTGGCTTGGGATGGCTTGGCTTGCCTTGGCTTGGCTTGGCTTGGCTTGGCTTTGCCTCGATTGGCTTGGCTTGGCTTGGCTTGGCTTGGCTTGGCTTGGCTTGGCTTGGCTTGTCTTGTCTTTTTTTGTCTTGTCTTGGCTTGGCTTGGCTTGGCTTGGCTTGGCTTGGCTTGGCTTGGCTTGGCTTGGCTTGTCTTGGCTTGGCTTGGCTTGGCTTGGCTTGGCTTGGCTTGGCTTGACTTGGCTTGGCTTGGCTTGGCTTCGCCTCTATTGGCTTGGCTTGGCTTGGCTTGGCTTGGCTTGGCTTTTCTTAGCTTGGCTTGGCTTGGCTTGGCTTGGCTTGGCTTAGCTTGGCTTGGCTTGGCTTGGCTTGGCTTCGCCTGGATTGGCTTGGCTTGGCTTGGCTTGGCTTCGCCTCGATTGGCTTGGATTGGCTTGGCATGGCTTCGCCTGGATTGGCTTGGCTTGGCTTGGCTTGGCTTGGCTTGGCTTGGCTTGGCTTGGTTTGGCTTGGCTTGGCTTGGCTTGGCTTGGCTTGGCTTGGCTTGGCTTGGCTTGGCTTGGCTTGGCTTGGCTTGGCTTGGCTTGGCTTGGCTTGGCTTGGCTTGGCTTGGCTTGGCTTGGCTTGGCTTGGCTTGGCTTGGCTTTTCTTGGCTTGGCTTGGCTTGGCTTGGCTTGGCTTGGCTTGGCTTGTCTTGTCTTGTCTTGTCTTGTCTTGTCTTGTCTTGGCTTGGCTTGGCTTGGCTTGGCTTGGCTTGGCTTGGCTTGGCTTGGCTTGGCTTGGCTTGGCTTGGCTTGGCTTGGCTTGGCTTGGCTTGGCTTGGCTTGGCTTGGCTTGGCTTGGCTTGGCTTGGCTTGGCTTGGCTTTTCTTGGCTTGGCTTGGCTTGGCTTGGCTTGGCTTGGCTTGGCTTGGCTTGGCTTGGCTTGGCTTGGCTTGGCTTGGCTTGGCTTGGCTTGGCTTGGCTTGGCTTGGCTTGGCTTGGCTTGGCTTGGCTTGGCTTGGCTTGGCTTGGCTTGGCTTGGCTTGGCTTGGCTTGGCTTGGCTTGGCTTGGCTTGGCTTGGCTTGTCTTGGCTTGGCTTGGCTTGGCTTGGCTTGGCTTGGCTTGGCTTGGCTTGGGATGGCTTGGCTTGCCTTGGCTTGGCTTGGCTTGGCATGGCTTTGCCTCGATTGGCTTGGCTTGGCTTGGCTTGGCTTGGCTTGGCTTGGCTTGGCTTGGCTTGTCTTGTCTTTTTTTGTCTTGTCTTGGCTTGGCTTGGCTTGGCTTGGCTTGGCTTGGCTTGGCTTGGCTTGGCTTGGCTTGGCTTGGCTTGGCTTGTCTTGGCTTGGCTTGGCTTGGCTTGGCTTGGCTTGGCTTGGCTTGACTTGGCTTGGCTTGGCTTGGCTTCGCCTCTATTGGCTTGGCTTGGCTTGGCTTGGCTTGGCTTGGCTTTTCTTAGCTTGGCTTGGCTTGGCTTGGCTTGGCTTGGCTTGGCTTGGCTTGGCTTGGCTTGGCTTCGCCTGGATTGGCTTGGCTTGGCTTGGCTTGGCTTGGCTTGGCTTGGCTTGGCTTGGCTTGGCTTGGCTTGGCTTGGCTTGGCTTGGCTTGGCTTGGCTTGGCTTGGCTTGGCTTGGCTTGGCTTGGCCTGGCCTGGCCTGGCCTGGCCTGGCCTGGCCTGGCGTGGCTTGGCTTGGCTTGGCTTGGCTTGGCTTGGCTTGGCTTGGCTTGGCTTGGCTTGGCTTGGCTTGGCGTGGCCTGGCCTGGCCTGGCCTGGCCTGGCCTGGCCTGGCGTGGCTTGGCTTGGCTTGGCTTGGCTTGGCTTGGCTTGGCTTGGCTTGGCTTGGCTTGGCTTGGCTTGGCTTGGCTTGGCTTGGCTTGGCTTGGCTTGGCGTGGCCTGGCCTGGCCTGGCCTGGCCTGGCCTGGCCTGGTTTGGCTTGCCATGGCTTCGCCTGGATTGGCTTGGCTTGGCTTGAATTGGCTTGGCTTCGCTTGGCTTGGCGTGGTTTGGCTTGGCTTGGCTTGGCTTGGCTTGGCTTGGCTTGGCTTGGCTTGGCTTGGCTTGGCTTGGCTTGGCTTGGCTTGGCTTGCCTTGGCTTGGCTTGGCTTGGCCTGGATTGGCATGGATTGGCTTGGGATGGCTTGGCTTTGCCTCGATTGGCTTAGCTTGGCTTGGCTTGGCCAGGATTGGCTTGGATTGGCTTGGCATGGCTTGGCTTGCCTTGGATTGGCTTGGCTTGGCTTGGCTTGGCTTGGCTTGGCTTGTCTTGTCTTTTTTTGTCTTGTCTTGGCTTGGCTTGGCTTGGCTTGGCTTGGCTTGGCTTGTCTTGTCTTGTCTTGTCTTGTCTTGTCTTGTCTTGTCTTGTCTTGTCTTGTTTTGGCTTGGCTTGGCTTGGCTTGGCTTCGCCTGGATTGGCTTGGCTTGGCTTGGCTTGGCTTGGCTTGGCTTGTCTTGTCTTTTTTTGTCTTGTCTTGGCTTGGCTTGGCTTGGCTTGGCTTGGCTTGTCTTGTCTTGTCTTGTCTTGTCTTGTCTTGTCTTGTCTTGTCTTGTCTTGTCTTGTCTTGTCTTGTCTTGTGTTGGCTTGGCTTGGCTTGGCTTGGCTTGTCTTGTCTTGTCTTGTCTTGTCTTGTCTTGTCTTGTCTTGTCTTGTCTTGTCTTGTTTTGGCTTGGCTTGGCTTGGCTTGGCTTCGCCTGGATTGGCTTGGCTTGGCTTGGCTTGGCTTGGCTTGGCTTGGCTTGGCTTGGCTTGGCTTGGCATGGCTTGGCTTGGCTTGGCTTGGCTTGGCTTGGCTTGGCCTGGATTGGCTTGGCCTGGATTGGCTTGGATTGGCTTGGCATGGCTGCGCCTGGATTGGCTTGGCTTGGCTTGGCTTGGTTTGGCTTGGCTTGGCTTGGCTTGGCTTGGCTTGGCTTGGCTTGGCTTGGCTTGGCTTGGCTTGGCTTGGCTTGGCTTGGCTTGGCTTGGCTTGCCTTGGCTTGGCTTGGCTTGGCTTGGCTTTGCCTCGATTGGCTTGGCTTGGCTTGGCTTGGCTTGGCTTGGCTTGGCTTGGCTTGGCTTGTCTTGTCTTTTTTTGTCTTGTCTTGGCTTGGCTTGGCTTGGCTTGGCTTGGCTTGGCTTGGCTTGGCTTGGCTTGGCTTGTCTTGGCTTGGCTTGGCTTGGCTTGGCTTGGCTTGGCTTGGCTTGACTTGGCTTGGCTTGGCTTGGCTTCGCCTCTATTGGCTTGGCTTGGCTTGGCTTGGCTTGGCTTGGCTTTTCTTAGCTTGGCTTGGCTTGGCTTGGCTTGGCTTGGCTTGGCTTGGCTTGGCTTGGCTTGGCTTGGCTTCGCCTGGATTGGCTTGGCTTGGCTTGGCTTGGCTTCGCCTCGATTGGCTTGGATTGGCTTGGCATGGCTTCGCCTGGATTGGCTTGGCTTGGCTTGGCTTGGCTTGGCTTGGCTTGGCTTGGCTTGGTTTGGCTTGGCTTGGCTTGGCTTGGCTTGGCTTGGCTTGGCTTGGCTTGGCTTGGCTTGGCTTGGCTTGGCTTGGCTTGGCTTGGCTTGGCTTGGCTTGGCTTGGCTTGGCTTGGCTTGGCTTGGCTTGGCTTGGCTTGGCTTTTCTTGGCTTGGCTTGGCTTGGCTTGGCTTGGCTTGGCTTGGCTTGTCTTGTCTTGTCTTGTCTTGTCTTGTCTTGTCTTGGCTTGGCTTGGCTTGGCTTGGCTTGGCTTGGCTTGGCTTGGCTTGGCTTGGCTTGGCTTGGCTTGGCTTGGCTTGGCTTGGCTTGGCTTGGCTTGGCTTTTCTTGGCTTGGCTTGGCTTGGCTTGGCTTGGCTTGGCTTGGCTTGGCTTGGCTTGGCTTGGCTTGGCTTGGCTTGGCTTGGCTTGGCTTGGCTTGGCTTGGCTTGGCTTGGCTTGGCTTGGCTTGGCTTGGCTTGGCTTGGCTTGGCTTGGCTTGGCTTGGCTTGGCTTGGCTTGGCTTGGCTTGGCTTGTCTTGGCTTGGCTTGGCTTGGCTTGGCTTGGCTTGGCTTGGCTTGGCTTGGCTTGGCTTGGCTTGGCTTTTCTTGGCTTGGCTTGGCTTGGCTTGGCTTGGCTTGGCTTGGCTTGGCTTGGCTTGGCTTGGCTTGGCTTGGCTTGGCTTGGCTTGGCTTGGCTTGGCTTGGCTTGGCTTGGCTTTTCTTGGCTTGGCTTGGCTTGGCTTGGCTTGGCTTGGCTTGGCTTGGCCTGGATTGGCTTGGATTGGCTTGGCATGGCTGCGCCTGGATTGGCTTGGCTTGGCTTGGCTTGGTTTGGCTTGGCTTGGCTTGGCTTGGCTTGGCTTGGCTTGGCTTGGCTTGGCTTGGCTTGGCTTGGCTTGGCTTGGCTTGGCTTGGCTTGGCTTGGCTTGGCTTGGCTTGGCTTGGCTTGGCTTGGCTTGGCTTGGCTTGGCTTGGCTTGGCTTGGCTTGGCTTGGCTTGGCTTGGCTTGGCTTGGCTTGGCTTGGCTTGGCTTGGCTTGGCTTGGCTTGGCTTGGCTTGGCTTGGCTTGGCTTGGCTTGGCTTGGCTTGGCTTGGCTTGGCTTGGCTTGGCTTGGCTTGGCTTGGCTTGGCTTGGCTTGGCTTGGCTTGGCTTGGCTTGGCTTGGCTTGGCTTGGCTTGGCTTGGCTTGGCTTGGCTTGGCTTGGCTTGGCTTGGCTTGGCTTGGCTTGGCTTGGCTTGGCTTGGCTTGGCTTGGCTTGGCTTGGCTTGGCTTGGCTTGGCTTGGCTTGGCTTGGCTTGGCTTGGCTTGGCTTGGCTTGGCTTGGCTTGGCTTGGCTTGGCTTGGCTTGGCTTGGCTTGGCTTGGCTTGGCTTGGCTTGGCTTGGCTTGGCTTGGCTTGGCTTGGCTTGGCTTGGCTTGGCTTGGCTTGGCTTGGCTTGGCTTGGCTTGGCTTGGCTTGGCTTGGCTTGGCTTGGCTTGGCTTGGCTTGGCTTGGCTTGGCTTGGCTTGGCTTGGCTTGGCTTGGCTTGGCTTGGCTTGGCTTGGCTTGGCTTGGCTTGGCTTGGCTTGGCTTGGCTTGGCTTGGCTTGGCTTGGCTTGGCTTGGCTTGGCTTGGCTTGGCTTGGCTTGGCCTGGCCTGGCCTGGCCTGGCCTGGCCTGGCCTGGCCTGGCCTGGCCTGGCGTGGCTTGGCTTGGCTTGGCTTGGCTTGGCTTGGCTTGGCTTGGCTTGGCTTGGCTTGGCTTGGCTTGGCTTGGCGTGGCTTGGCTTGGCCTGGCCTGGCCTGGCCTGGCCTGGCTTGGCTTGGCTTGGCTTGGCGTGGCCTGGCCTGGCCTGGCCTGGCCTGGCCTGGTTTGGCTTGCCATGGCTTCGCCTGGATTGGCTTGGCTTGGCTTGAATTGGCTTGGCTTCGCTTGGCTTGGCGTGGCTTGGCTTGGCTTGGCTTGGCTTGGCTTGGCTTGGCTTGGCTTGGCTTGGCTTGGCTTGGCTTGGCTTGGCTTGGCTTGGCTTGGCTTGGCTTGGCTTGGCTTGGCTTGCTTGGCTTGGCTTGGCTTGGCTTGGCTTGGCTTGGCTTGGCTTGGCTTGGCTTGGCTTGGCTTGGCTTGGCTTGGCTTGGCTTGGCTTGGCTTGGCTTGGCTTGGCTTGGCTTGGCTTGGCTTGGCTTGGCTTGGCTTGGCTTGGCTTGGCTTGGCTTGGCTTGGCTTGCTTGGCTTGGCTTGGCTTGGCTTGGCTTGGCTTGGCTTGGCTTGGCTTGGCTTGGCTTGGCTTGGCTTGGCTTGGCTTGGCTTGGCTTGGCTTGGCTTGGCTTGGCTTGGCTTGGCTTGGCTTGGCTTGGCTTGGCTTGGCTTGGCTTGGCTTGGCTTGGCTTGGCTAGGCTTGGCTTGGCTTGGCTTGGCTTGGCGTGACCTGGCCTGGCCTGGCCTGGTTTGGCTTGCCATGGCTTCGCCTGGATTGGCTTGGCTTGGCTTGAATTGGCTTGGCTTCGCTTGGCTTGGCGTGGCTTGGCTTGGCTTGGCTTGGCTTGGCTTGGCTTGGCTTGGCTTGGCTTGGCTTGGCTTGGCTTGGCTTGGCTTGGCTTGCCTTGGCTTGGCTTGGCTTGGCCTGGATTGGCATGGATTGGCTTGGGATGGCTTGGCTTGCCTTGGCTTGGCTTGGCTTGGCTTGGCTTTGCCTCGATTGGCTTAGCTAGGCTTGGCTTGGCCAGGATTGGCTTGGATTGGCTTGGCATGGCTTGGCTTGCCTTGGATTGGCTTGGCTTGGCTTGGCTTGGCTTGGCTTGGCTTGGCTTGGCTTGGCTTGGCTTGGCTTGGCTTGGCTTGGCTTGGCTTGGCTTGGCTTGGCTTGGCTTGGCTTGGCATGGCTTGGCTTGCCTTGGATTGGCTTGGCTTGGCTTGGCTTGGCTTGGCTTGGCTTGGCTTGGCTTGGCTTGGCTTGGCTTGGCTTGGCTTGGCTTGGCTTGGCTTGGCTAGGCTTGGCTTGGCTTGGCTTGGCTTGGCGTGACCTGGCGTGGCCTGGCCTGGTTTGGCTTGCCATGGCTTCGCCTGGATTGGCTTGAATTGGCTTGGCTTCGCTTGGCTTGGCGTGGTTTGGCTTGGCTTGGCTTGGCTTGGCTTGGCTTGGCTTGGCTTGGCTTGGCTTGGCTTGGCTTGGCTTGGCTTGGCTTGGCTTGGCTTGGCTTGGCTTGGCATGGCTTGGCTTGCCTTGGATTGGCTTGGCTTGGCTTGGCTTGGCTTGGCTTGGCTTGGCTTGGCTTGGCTTGGCTTGGCTTGGCTTGGCTTGGCTTGGCTTGGCTTGGCTAGGCTTGGCTTGGCTTGGCTTGGCTTGGCGTGACCTGGCCTGGCCTGGCCTGGTTTGGCTTGCCATGGCTTCGCCTGGATTGGCTTGAATTGGCTTGGCTTCGCTTGGCTTGGCGTGGTTTGGCTTGGCTTGGCTTGGCTTGGCTTGGCTTGGCTTGGCTTGGCTTGGCTTGGCTTGGCTTGGCTTGGCTTGGCTTGCCTTGGCTTGGCTTGGCTTGGCCTGGATTGGCATGGATTGGCTTGGGATGGCTTGGCTTGCCTTGGCTTGGCTTGGCTTGGCTTGGCTTTGCCTCGATTGGCTTAGCTTGGCTTGGCTTGGCCAGGATTGGCTTGGATTGGCTTGGCATGGCTTGGCTTGCCTTGGATTGGCTTGGCTTGGCTTGGCTTGGCTTGGCTTGGCTTGTCTTGTCTTTTTTTGTCTTGTCTTGGCTTGGCTTGGCTTGGCTTGGCTTGGCTTGGCTTGTCTTGTCTTTTTTTGTCTTGTCTTGTTTTGGCTTGGCTTGGCTTGGCTTGGCTTCGCCTGGATTGGCTTGGCTTGGCTTGGCTTGGCTTGGCTTGGCTTGGCTTGGCTTGGCTTGGCTTGGCTTGGCTTGGCTTGGCTTGGCTTGGCTTGGCTTGGCTTGTCTTGTCTTTTTTTGTCTTGTCTTGGCTTGGCTTGGCTTGGCTTGGCTTGGCTTGTCTTGTCTTGTCTTGTCTTGTCTTGTCTTGTCTTGTCTTGTCTTGTTTTGGCTTGGCTTGGCTTGGCTTGGCTTGGCTTGGCTTGGCTTGGCTTGGCTTGGCTTGGCTTGGCTTGTCTTGTCTTTTTTTGTCTTGTCTTGGCTTGGCTTGGCTTGGCTTGGCTTGGCTTGGCTTGTCTTGTCTTTTTTTGTCTTGTCTTGTTTTGGCTTGGCTTGGCTTGGCTTGGCTTCGCCTGGATTGGCTTGGCTTGGCTTGGCTTGGCTTGGCTTGGCTTGGCTTGGCTTGGCTTGGCTTGGCTTGGCTTGGCTTGGCTTGGCTTGGCTTGGCTTGGCTTGTCTTGTCTTTTTTTGTCTTGTCTTGGCTTGGCTTGGCTTGGCTTGGCTTGGCTTGTCTTGTCTTGTCTTGTCTTGTCTTGTCTTGTCTTGTCTTGTCTTGTCTTGTCTTGTTTTGGCTTGGCTTGGCTTGGCTTGGCTTGGCTTGTCTTGTCTTGTCTTGTCTTGTCTTGTCTTGTCTTGTCTTGTCTTGTCTTGTCTTGTCTTGTTTTGGCTTGGCTTGGCTTGGCTTGGCTTCGCCTGGATTGGCTTGGCTTGGCTTGGCTTGGCTTGGCTTGGCTTGGCTTGGCTTGGCTTGGCTTGGCTTGGCTTGGCTTGGCTTGGCTTGGCTTGGCTTGGCTTGGCTTGGCTTGGCTTGGCTTGGCCTGGATTGGCTTGGATTGGCTTGGGATGGCTTGGCTTGCCTTGGCTTGGCTTGGCTTGGCTTGGCTTTGCCTCGATTGGCTTGGCTTGGCTTGGCTTGGCTTGTCTTGTCTTGTCTTGTCTTGTCTTGTCTTGTCTTGTTTTGGCTTGGCTTGGCTTGGCTTGGCTTGGCTTGTCTTGTCTTGTCTTGTCTTGTCTTGTCTTGTCTTGTCTTGTCTTGTCTTGTCTTGTCTTGTTTTGGCTTGGCTTGGCTTGGCTTGGCTTGGCTTGGCTTGGCTTGGCTTGGCTTGGCTTGGCTTGGCTTGGCTTGGCTTGGCTTGGCTTGGCTTGGCCTGGCCTGGCCTGGCCTGGCCTGGCCTGGCCTGGCCTGGCCTGGCCTGGCGTGGCTTGGCTTGGCTTGGCTTGGCTTGGCTTGGCTTGGCTTGGCTTGGCTTGGCTTGGCTTGGCTTGGCTTGGCTTGGCTTGGCGTGGCTTGGCTTGGCCTGGCCTGGCCTGGCCTGGCCTGGCTTGGCTTGGCTTGGCTTGGCGTGGCCTGGCCTGGCCTGGCCTGGCCTGGCCTGGTTTGGCTTGCCATGGCTTCGCCTGGATTGGCTTGGCTTGGCTTGAATTGGCTTGGCTTCGCTTGGCTTGGCGTGGCTTGGCTTGGCTTGGCTTGGCTTGGCTTGGCTTGGCTTGGCTTGGCTTGGCTTGGCTTGGCTTGGCTTGGCTTGGCTTGGCTTGGCTTGGCTTGGCTTGGCTTGGCTTGGCTTGGCTTGGCTTGGCTTGGCTTGGCTTGGCTTGGCTTGGCTTGGCTTGGCTTGGCTTGGCTTGGCTTGGCTTGGCTTGGCTTGGCTTGGCTTGGCTTGGCTTGGCTTGGCTTGGCTTGGCTTGGCTTGGCTTGGCTTGGCTTGGCTTGGCTTGGCTTGGCTTGGCTTGGCTTGGCTTGGCTTGGCTTGGCTTGGCTTGGCTTGGCTTGGCTTGGCTTGGCTTGGCTTGGCTTGGCTTGGCTTGGCTTGGCTTGGCTTGGCTTGGCTTGGCTTGGCTTGGCTTGGCTTGGCTTGGCTTGGCTTGGCTTGGCTTGGCTTGGCTTGGCTTGGCTAGGCTTGGCTTGGCTTGGCTTGGCTTGGCGTGACCTGGCCTGGCCTGGCCTGGTTTGGCTTGCCATGGCTTCGCCTGGATTGGCTTGGCTTGGCTTGAATTGGCTTGGCTTCGCTTGGCTTGGCGTGGCTTGGCTTGGCTTGGCTTGGCTTGGCTTGGCTTGGCTTGGCTTGGCTTGGCTTGGCTTGGCTTGGCTTGGCTTGGCTTGGCTTGCCTTGGCTTGGCTTGGCTTGGCCTAGATTGGCATGGATTGGCTTGGGATGGCTTGGCTTGCCTTGGCTTGGCTTGGCTTGGCTTGGCTTTGCCTCGATTGGCTTAGCTAGGCTTGGCTTGGCCAGGATTGGCTTGGATTGGCTTGGCATGGCTTGGCTTGCCTTGGATTGGCTTGGCTTGGCTTGGCTTGGCTTGGCTTGGCTTGGCTTGGCTTGGCTTGGCTTGGCTTGGCTTGGCTTGGCTTGGCTTGGCTTGGCTTGGCTTGGCTTGGCTTGGCATGGCTTGGCTTGCCTTGGATTGGCTTGGCTTGGCTTGGCTTGGCTTGGCTTGGCTTGGCTTGGCTTGGCTTGGCTTGGCTTGGCTTGGCTTGGCTTGGCTTGGCTTGGCTAGGCTTGGCTTGGCTTGGCTTGGCTTGGCGTGACCTGGCCTGGCCTGGCCTGGTTTGGCTTGCCATGGCTTCGCCTGGATTGGCTTGAATTGGCTTGGCTTCGCTTGGCTTGGCGTGGTTTGGCTTGGCTTGGCTTGGCTTGGCTTGGCTTGGCTTGGCTTGGCTTGGCTTGGCTTGGCTTGGCTTGGCTTGGCTTGGCTTGGCTTGGCTTGGCTTGGCATGGCTTGGCTTGCCTTGGATTGGCTTGGCTTGGCTTGGCTTGGCTTGGCTTGGCTTGGCTTGGCTTGGCTTGGCTTGGCTTGGCTTGGCTTGGCTTGGCTTGGCTTGGCTAGGCTTGGCTTGGCTTGGCTTGGCTTGGCGTGACCTGGCCTGGCCTGGCCTGGTTTGGCTTGCCATGGCTTCGCCTGGATTGGCTTGAATTGGCTTGGCTTCGCTTGGCTTGGCGTGGTTTGGCTTGGCTTGGCTTGGCTTGGCTTGGCTTGGCTTGGCTTGGCTTGGCTTGGCTTGGCTTGGCTTGGCTTGCCTTGGCTTGGCTTGGCTTGGCCTGGATTGGCATGGATTGGCTTGGGATGGCTTGGCTTGCCTTGGCTTGGCTTGGCTTGGCTTGGCTTTGCCTCGATTGGCTTAGCTTGGCTTGGCTTGGCCAGGATTGGCTTGGATTGGCTTGGCATGGCTTGGCTTGCCTTGGATTGGCTTGGCTTGGCTTGGCTTGGCTTGGCTTGGCTTGTCTTGTCTTTTTTTGTCTTGTCTTGGCTTGGCTTGGCTTGGCTTGGCTTGGCTTGGCTTGTCTTGTCTTTTTTTGTCTTGTCTTGTTTTGGCTTGGCTTGGCTTGGCTTGGCTTCGCCTGGATTGGCTTGGCTTGGCTTGGCTTGGCTTGGCTTGGCTTGGCTTGGCTTGGCTTGGCTTGGCTTGGCTTGGCTTGGCTTTGCCTCGATTGGCTTGGCTTGGCTTGGCTTGGCTTGTCTTGTCTTGTCTTGTCTTGTCTTGTCTTGTCTTGTTTTGGCTTGGCTTGGCTTGGCTTGGCTTGGCTTGTCTTGTCTTGTCTTGTCTTGTCTTGTCTTGTCTTGTCTTGTCTTGTCTTGTCTTGTCTTGTTTTGGCTTGGCTTGGCTTGGCTTGGCTTGGCTTGGCTTGGCTTGGCTTGGCTTGGCTTGGCCTGGATTGGCATGGATTGGCTTGGATGGCTTGGCTTGCCTTGGCTTGGCTTGGCTTGGCTTGGCTTTGCCTCGATTGGCTTAGCTTGGCTTGGCTTGGCCAGGATTGGCTTGGATTGGCTTGGCATGGCTTGGCTTGCCTTGGATTGGCTTGGCTTGGCTTGGCTTGGCTTGGCTTGGCTTGTCTTGTCTTTTTTTGTCTTGTCTTGGCTTGGCTTGGCTTGGCTTGGCTTGGCTTGGCTTGTCTTGTCTTTTTTTGTCTTGTCTTGTTTTGGCTTGGCTTGGCTTGGCTTGGCTTCGCCTGGATTGGCTTGGCTTGGCTTGGCTTGGCTTGGCTTGGCTTGGCTTGGCTTGGCTTGGCTTGGCTTGGCTTTGCCTCGATTGGCTTGGCTTGGCTTGGCTTGGCTTGTCTTGTCTTGTCTTGTCTTGTCTTGTCTTGTCTTGTTTTGGCTTGGCTTGGCTTGGCTTGGCTTGGCTTGTCTTGTCTTGTCTTGTCTTGTCTTGTCTTGTCTTGTCTTGTCTTGTCTTGTCTTGTTTTGGCTTGGCTTGGCTTGGCTTGGCTTGGCTTGGCTTGGCTTGGCTTGGCTTGGCTTGGCTTGGCTTGGCTTGGCTTGGCTTGGCTTGGCTTGGCTTGGCCTGGCCTGGCCTGGCCTGGCCTGGCCTGGCGTGGCTTGGCTTGGCTTGGCTTGGCTTGGCTTGGCTTGGCTTGGCTTGGCTTGGCTTGGCTTGGCTTGGCTTGGCTTGGCGTGGCTTGGCTTGGCCTGGCCTGGCCTGGCCTGGCCTGGCTTGGCTTGGCTTGGCTTGGCGTGGCCTGGCCTGGCCTGGCCTGGCCTGGTTTGGCTTGCCATGGCTTCGCCTGGATTGGCTTGGCTTGGCTTGAATTGGCTTGGCTTCGCTTGGCTTGGCGTGGCTTGGCTTGGCTTGGCTTGGCTTGGCTTGGCTTGGCTTGGCTTGGCTTGGCTTGGCTTGGCTTGGCTTGGCTTGGCTTGGCTTGGCTTGGCTTGGCTTGGCTTGGCTTGGCTTGGCTTGGCTTGGCTTGGCTTGGCTTGGCTTGGCTTGGCTTGGCTTGGCTTGGCTTGGCTTGGCTTGGCTTGGCTTGGCTTGGCTTGGCTTGGCTTGGCTTGGCTTGGCTTGGCTTGGCTTGGCTTGGCTTGGCTTGGCTTGGCTTGGCTTGGCTTGGCTTGGCTTGGCTTGGCTTGGCTTGGCTTGGCTTGGCTTGGCTTGGCTTGGCTTGGCTTGGCTTGGCTTGGCTTGGCTTGGCTTGGCTTGGCTTGGCTTGGCTTGGCTTGGCTTGGCTTGGCTTGGCTTGGCTTGGCTTGGCTAGGCTTGGCTTGGCTTGGCTTGGCTTGGCGTGACCTGGCCTGGCCTGGCCTGGTTTGGCTTGCCATGGCTTCGCCTGGATTGGCTTGGCTTGGCTTGAATTGGCTTGGCTTCGCTTGGCTTGGCGTGGCTTGGCTTGGCTTGGCTTGGCTTGGCTTGGCTTGGCTTGGCTTGGCTTGGCTTGGCTTGGCTTGGCTTGGCTTGGCTTGGCTTGCCTTGGCTTGGCTTGGCTTGGCCTAGATTGGCATGGATTGGCTTGGGATGGCTTGGCTTGCCTTGGCTTGGCTTGGCTTGGCTTGGCTTTGCCTCGATTGGCTTAGCTAGGCTTGGCTTGGCCAGGATTGGCTTGGATTGGCTTGGCATGGCTTGGCTTGCCTTGGATTGGCTTGGCTTGGCTTGGCTTGGCTTGGCTTGGCTTGGCTTGGCTTGGCTTGGCTTGGCTTGGCTTGGCTTGGCTTGGCTTGGCTTGGCTTGGCTTGGCTTGGCTTGGCTTGGCATGGCTTGGCTTGCCTTGGATTGGCTTGGCTTGGCTTGGCTTGGCTTGGCTTGGCTTGGCTTGGCTTGGCTTGGCTTGGCTTGGCTTGGCTTGGCTTGGCTTGGCTTGGCTAGGCTTGGCTTGGCTTGGCTTGGCTTGGCGTGACCTGGCCTGGCCTGGCCTGGTTTGGCTTGCCATGGCTTCGCCTGGATTGGCTTGAATTGGCTTGGCTTCGCTTGGCTTGGCGTGGTTGCTTGGCTTGGCTTGGCTTGGCTTGGCTTGGCTTGGCTTGGCTGGCTTGGCTTGGCTTGGCTTGGCTTGGCTTGGCTTGGCTTGGCTTGGCTTGGCTTGGCATGGCTTGGCTTGCCTTGGATTGGCTTGGCTTGGCTTGGCTTGGCTTGGCTTGGCTTGGCTTGGCTTGGCTTGGCTTGGCTTGGCTTGGCTTGGCTTGGCTTGGCTTGGCTAGGCTTGGCTTGGCTTGGCTTGGCTTGGCGTGACCTGGCCTGGCCTGGCCTGGTTTGGCTTGCCATGGCTTCGCCTGGATTGGCTTGAATTGGCTTGGCTTCGCTTGGCTTGGCGTGGTTTGGCTTGGCTTGGCTTGGCTTGGCTTGGCTTGGCTTGGCTTGGCTTGGCTTGGCTTGGCTTGGCTTGGCTTGGCTTGCCTTGGCTTGGCTTGGCTTGGCCTGGATTGGCATGGATTGGCTTGGATGGCTTGGCTTGCCTTGGCTTGGCTTGGCTTGGCTTGGCTTTGCCTCGATTGGCTTAGCTTGGCTTGGCTTGGCCAGGATTGGCTTGGATTGGCTTGGCATGGCTTGGCTTGCCTTGGATTGGCTTGGCTTGGCTTGGCTTGGCTTGGCTTGGCTTGTCTTGTCTTTTTTTGTCTTGTCTTGGCTTGGCTTGGCTTGGCTTGGCTTGGCTTGGCTTGTCTTGTCTTTTTTTGTCTTGTCTTGTTTTGGCTTGGCTTGGCTTGGCTTGGCTTCGCCTGGATTGGCTTGGCTTGGCTTGGCTTGGCTTGGCTTGGCTTGGCTTGGCTTGGCTTGGCTTGGCTTGGCTTGGCTTGCTTGGCTTGGCTTGGCTTGGCTTGGCTTGGCTTGGCTTGTCTTGTCTTTTTTTGTCTTGTCTTGGCTTGGCTTGGCTTGGCTTGGCTTGGCTTGTCTTGTCTTGTCTTGTCTTGTCTTGTCTTGTCTTGTCTTGTCTTGTCTTGTCTTGTCTTGTTTTGGCTTGGCTTGGCTTGGCTTGGCTTGGCTTGTCTTGTCTTGTCTTGTCTTGTCTTGTCTTGTCTTGTCTTGTCTTGTCTTGTCTTGTTTTGGCTTGGCTTGGCTTGGCTTGGCTTCGCCTGGATTGGCTTGGCTTGGCTTGGCTTGGCTTGGCTTGGCTTGGCTTGGCTTGGCTTGGCTTGGCTTGGCTTGGCTTGGCTTGGCTTGGCTTGGCTTGGCTTGGCTTGGCTTGGCCTGGATTGGCTTGGATTGGCTTGGGATGGCTTGGCTTGCCTTGGCTTGGCTTGGCTTGGCTTGGCTTTGCCTCGATTGGCTTGGCTTGGCTTGGCTTGGCTTGGCTTGGCTTGGCTTGGCTTGGCTTGTCTTGTCTTTTTTTGTCTTGTCTTGGCTTGGCTTGGCTTGGCTTGGCTTGGCTTGGCTTGGCTTGGCTTGGCTTGGCTTGGCTTGTCTTGGCTTGGCTTGGCTTGGCTTGGCTTGGCTTGGCTTGGCTTGACTTGGCTTGGCTTGGCTTGGCTTCGCCTCTATTGGCTTGGCTTGGCTTGGCTTGGCTTGGCTTGGCTTTTCTTAGCTTGGCTTGGCTTGGCTTGGCTTGGCTTGGCTTGGCTTGGCTTGGCTTGGCTTCGCCTCGATTGGCTTGGATTGGCTTGGCATGGCTTCGCCTGGATTGGCTTGGCTTGGCTTGGCTTGGCTTGGCTTGGCTTGGCTTGGCTTGGTTTGGCTTGGCTTGGCTTGGCTTGGCTTGGCTTGGCTTGGCTTGGCTTGGCTTGGCTTGGCTTGGCTTGGCTTGGCTTGGCTTGGCTTGGCTTGGCTTGGCTTGGCTTGGCTTGGCTTGGCTTGGCTTGGCTTGGCTTGGCTTGGCTTGGCTTGGCTTGGCTTGGCTTGGCTTGGCTTGGCTTGGCTTGGCTTGGCTTGGCTTGGCTTTTCTTGGCTTGGCTTTGCTTGGCTTGGCTTGGCTTGGCTTGGCTCGGCTCGGCTCGGCTCGGCTCGGCTCGGCTGGGCTTGGCTTGGCTTGGCTTGGCTTGGCTTGGCTTGGCTTGGCTTGGCTTGGCTTGGCTTGGCTTGGCTTGGCTTGGCTTGGCTTGGCTTGGCTTGGCTTGGCTTGGCTTGGCTTGGCTTGGCTTGGCTTGGCTTGGCTTGCCTTGCCTTGGCTTGGCTTGGCTTGGCTTGGCTTGGCTTGGCTTGGCTTGGCTTGGCTTGGCTTGGCTTGGCTTGGCTTGGCTTGGCTTGGCTTGGCTTGGCTTGGCTTGGCTTGGCTTGGCTTGGCTTGGCTTGGCTTGGCTTGGCTTGGCTTGGCTTGGCTTGGCTTGGCTTTTCTTGGCTTGGCTTGGCTTGGCTTGTCTTGGCTTGGCTTGGCTTGGCTTGTCTTGTCTTGTCTTGTCTTGTCTTGTCTTGGCTTGGCTTGGCTTGGCTTGGCTTGGCTTGGCTTGGCTTGGCTTGGCTTGGCTTGGCTTGGTTTGGCTTGGCTTGGCTTGGCTTGGCTTGGCTTGGCTTGGCTTGGCTTGGCTTGGCTTGGCTTGGCTTTTCTTGGCTTGGCTTGGCTTGGCTTGGCTTGGCTTGGCTTGGCTTGGCTTGGCTTGGCTTGGCTTGGCTTGGCTTGGCTTGGCTTGGCTTGGCTTGGCTTGGCTTGGCTTGGCTTGGCTTGGCTTGGCTTGGCTTGGCTTGGCTTGGCTTGGCTTGGCTTGTCTTGCTTGGCTTGGCTTGGCTTGGCTTGGCTTGGCTTGGCTTGGCTTGGCTTGGCTTCGCCTCTATTGGCTTGGCTTGGCTTGGCTTGGCCTGGATTGGCTTGGATTGGCTTGGCATGGCTGCGCCTGGATTGGCTTGGCTTGGCTTGGCTTGGCTTGGCTTGGCTTGGCTTGGCTTGGCTTGGCTTGGCTTGGCTTGGCTTGGCTTGGCTTGGCTTGGCTTGGCTTGGCTTGGCTTGGCTTGGCTTGGCTTGGCTTGGCTTGGCTTGGCTTGGCTTGGCTTGGCTTGGCTTGGCTTGGCTTGGCTTGGCTTGGCTTGGCTTGGCTTGGCTTGGCTTGGCTTGGCTTGGCTTGGCTTGGCTTGGCTTGGCTTGGCTTGGCTTGGCTTGGCTTGGCTTGGCTTGGCTTGGCTTGGCTTGGCTTGGCTTGGCTTGGCTTGGCTTGGCTTGGCTTTTCTTGGCTTGGCTTGGCTTGGCTTGGCTTGGCTTGGCTTGGCTTGGCTTGGCTTGGCTTGTCTTGTCTTGTCTTGTCTTGTCTTGTCTTGTCTTGGCTTGGCTTGCTTGGCTTGGCTTGGCTTGGCTTGGCTTGGCTTGGCTTGGGTTGGCTTGGCTTGGCTTGGCTTGGTTTGGCTTGGCTTGGCTTGGCTTGGCTTGGCTTGGCTTGGCTTGGCTTGGCTTTTCTTGGCTTGGCTTGGCTTGGCTTGGCTTGGCTTGGCTTGGCTTGGCTTGGCTTGGCTTGGCTTGGCTTGGCTTGGCTTGGCTTGGCTTGGCTTGGCTTGGCTTGGCTTGGCTTGGCTTGGCTTGGCTTGGCTTGGCTTGTCTTGGCTTGGCTTGGCTTGGCTTGGCTTGGCTTGGCTTGGCTTGGCTTGGCTTGGCTTCGCCTCTATTGGCTTGGCTTGGCTTGGCTTGGCCTGGATTGGCTTGGATTGGCTTGGCATGGCTGCGCCTGGATTGGCTTGGCTTGGCTTGGCTTGGTTTGGCTTGGCTTGGCTTGGCTTGGCTTGGCTTGGCTTGGCTTGGCTTGGCTTGGCTTGGCTTGGCTTGGCTTGGCTTGGCTTGGCTTGGCTTGGCTTGGCTTGGCTTGGCTTGGCTTGGCTTGGCTTGTCTTGGCTTGGCTTGGCTTGGCTTGGCTTGGCTTGGCTTGGCTTGGCTTGGCTTGGCTTGGCTTGGCTTGGCTTGGCTTGGCTTGGCTTGGCTTGGCTTGGCTTGGCTTGGCTTGGCTTGGCTTGGCTTGGCTTGGCTTGGCTTGGCTTGGCTTGGCTTGGCTTGGCTTGGCTTGGCTTGGCTTGGCTTGGCTTGGCTTGGCTTGGCTTGGCTTGGCTTGGCTTGGCTTGGCTTGGCTTGGCTTGGCTTGGCTTGGCTTGGCTTGGCTTGGCTTGGCTTGGCTTGGCTTGGCCTGGCCTGGCGTGGCGTGGCGTGGCGTGGCGTGGCTTGGCTTGGCTTGGCTTGGCTTGGCTTGGCTTGGCTTGGCTTGGCCTGGCCTGGCCTGGCCTGGCCTGGCGTGGCGTGGCGTGGCGTGGCGTGGCGTGGCGTGGCTTGGCTTGGCTTGGCTTGGCTTGGCTTGGCTTGGCTTGGCTTGGCTTGGCTTGGCTTGGCTTGTCTTGTCTTGTCTTGTCTCTTGTCTTGTCTTGTCTTGGCTTGGCTTGGCTTGGCTTGGCTTGGCTTGGCTTGGCTTGGCTTGGCTTGGCTTGGCTTGGCTTGGCTTGGCTTGGCTTGTCTTGGCTTGGCTTGGCTTGGCTTGGCTTGGCTTGGCTTGGCTTGGCTTGGCTTGGCTTGGCTTGGCTTGGCTTGGCTTGGCTTGGCTTGGCTTGGCTTGGCTTGGCTTGGCTTGGCCTGGCGTGGCGTGGCGTGGCGTGGCGTGGCTTGGCTTGGCTTGGCTTGGCTTGGCTTGGCTTGGCTTGGCTTGGCTTGGCTTGGCCTGGCCTGGCCTGGCCTGGCCTGGCGTGGCGTGGCGTGGCGTGGCGTGGCTTGGCTTGGCTTGGCTTGGCTTGGCTTGGCTTGGCTTGGCTTGGCTTGGCTTGGCTTGGCTTGGCTTGGCTTGGCTTGGCTTGGCTTGGCTTGGCTTGGCTTGGCTTGGCTTGGCTTGGCTTGGCTTGGCTTGGCTTGGCTTGGCTTGGCTTGGCTTGGCTTGGCTTGGCTTGGCTTGGCTTGGCTTGGCTTGGCTTGGCTTGGCTTGGCTTGGCTTGGCTTGGCTTGGCTTGGCTTGGCTTGGCTTGGCTTGGCTTGGCTTGGCTTGGCTTGGCTTGGCTTGGCTTGGCTTGGCTTGGCTTGGCCTGGCCTGGCCTGGCCTGGCGTGGCGTGGCTTGGCTTGGCTTGGCTTGGCTTGGCTTGGCTTGGCTTGGCTTGGCTTGGCTTGGCTTGGCTTGGCTTGGCTTGGCTTGGCCTGGCCTGGCCTGGCCTGGCCTGGCCTGGCCTGGCCTGGCCTGGCCTGGCCTGGCCTGGCCTGGCCTGGCTTGGCTTGGCTTGGCTTGGCTTGGCTTGGCTTGGCTTGGCTTGGCTTGGCTTGGCTTGGCGTGGCCTGGCCTGGCCTGGCCTGGCCTGGCCTGGCCTGGTTTGGCTTGCCATGGCTTCGCCTGGATTGGCTTGGCTTGGCTTGAATTGGCTTGGCTTCGCTTGGCTTGGCGTGGTTTGGCTTGGCTTGGCTTGGCTTGGCTTGGCTTGGCTTGGCTTGGCTTGGCTTGGCTTGGCTTGGCTTGGCTTGCCTTGGCTTGGCTTGGCTTGGCCTGGATTGGCATGGATTGGCTTGGGATGGCTTGGCTTTGCCTCGATTGGCTTAGCTTGGCTTGGCTTGGCCAGGATTGGCTTGGATTGGCTTGGCATGGCTTGGCTTGCCTTGGATTGGCTTGGCTTGGCTTGGCTTGGCTTGGCTTGGCTTGTCTTGTCTTTTTTTGTCTTGTCTTGGCTTGGCTTGGCTTGGCTTGGCTTGGCTTGGCTTGTCTTGTCTTGTCTTGTCTTGTCTTGTCTTGTCTTGTCTTGTCTTGTCTTGTCTTGTTTTGGCTTGGCTTGGCTTGGCTTGGCTTCGCCTGGATTGGCTTGGCTGGCTTGGCTTGGCTTGGCTTGGCTTGGCTTGGCTTGGCTTGGCTTGGCTTGGCTTGGCTTGGCTTGGCTTGGCTTGGCTTGGCTTGGCTTGGCTTGTCTTGTCTTTTTTTGTCTTGTCTTGGCTTAGCTTGGCTTGGCTTGGCCAGGATTGGCTTGGATTGGCTTGGCATGGCTTGGCTTGCCTTGGATTGGCTTGGCTTGGCTTGGCTTGGCTTGGCTTGGCTTGTCTTGTCTTTTTTTGTCTTGTCTTGGCTTGGCTTGGCTTGGCTTGGCTTGGCTTGTCTTGTCTTGTCTTGTCTTGTCTTGTCTTGTCTTGTCTTGTCTTGTCTTGTCTTGTTTTGGCTTGGCTTGGCTTGGCTTGGCTTGTCTTGTCTTGTCTTGTCTTGTCTTGTCTTGTCTTGGCTTGGCTTGGCTTGGCTTGGCTTGGCCTGGCTTGGCTTGGCTTGGCTTGGCTTGGCCTGGATTGGCTTGGATTGGCTTGGGATGGCTTGGCTTGGTTTGGCTTGGCTTGGCTTGGCTTGGCTTTGCCTCGATTGGCTTGGCTTGGCTTGGCTTGGCTTGGCTTGGCTTGGCTTGGCTTGGCTTGTCTTGTCTTTTTTTGTCTTGTCTTGGCTTGGCTTGGCTTGGCTTGGCTTGGCTTGGCTTGGCTTGGCTTGGCTTGGCTTGGCTTGGCTTGGCCTGGCGTGGCGTGGCGTGGCGTGGCGTGGCTTGGCTTGGCTTGGCTTGGCTTGGCTTGGCTTGGCTTGGCTTGGCTTGGCTTGGCCTGGCCTGGCCTGGCCTGGCCTGGCGTGGCGTGGCGTGGCGTGGCGTGGCGTGGCTTGGCTTGGCTTGGCTTGGCTTGGCTTGGCTTGGCTTGGCTTGGCTTGGCTTGGCTTGGCTTGGCTTGGCTTGGCTTGGCTTGGCTTGGCTTGGCTTGGCTTGGCTTGGCTTGGCTTGGCTTGGCTTGGCTTGGCTTGGCTTGGCTTGGCTTGGCTTGGCTTGGCTTGGCTTGGCTTGGCTTGGCTTGGCTTGGCTTGGCTTGGCTTGGCTTGGCTTGGCTTGGCTTGGCTTGGCTTGGCTTGGCTTGGCTTGGCTTGGCTTGGCTTGGCTTGGCTTGGCTTGGCCTGGCCTGGCCTGGCCTGGCCTGGCGTGGCTTGGCTTGGCTTGGCTTGGCTTGGCTTGGCTTGGCTTGGCTTGGCTTGGCTTGGCTTGGCTTGGCTTGGCTTGGCTTGGCTTGGCGTGGCCTGGCCTGGCCTGGCCTGGCCTGGCCTGGCCTGGCCTGGCCTGGCCTGGCCTGGCTTGGCTTGGCTTGGCTTGGCTTGGCTTGGCTTGGCTTGGCTTGGCTTGGCTTGGCTTGGCTTGGCTTGGCGTGGCCTGGCCTGGCCTGGCCTGGCCTGGCCTGGCCTGGTTTGGCTTGCCATGGCTTCGCCTGGATTGGCTTGGCTTGGCTTGAATTGGCTTGGCTTCGCTTGGCTTGGCGTGGTTTGGCTTGGCTTGGCTTGGCTTGGCTTGGCTTGGCTTGGCTTGGCTTGGCTTGGCTTGGCTTGGCTTGGCTTGCCTTGGCTTGGCTTGGCTTGGCCTGGATTGGCATGGATTGGCTTGGGATGGCTTGGCTTTGCCTCGATTGGCTTAGCTTGGCTTGGCTTGGCCAGGATTGGCTTGGATTGGCTTGGCATGGCTTGGCTTGCCTTGGATTGGCTTGGCTTGGCTTGGCTTGGCTTGGCTTGGCTTGTCTTGTCTTTTTTTGTCTTGTCTTGGCTTGGCTTGGCTTGGCTTGGCTTGGCTTGGCTTGTCTTGTCTTGTCTTGTCTTGTCTTGTCTTGTCTTGTCTTGTCTTGTCTTGTCTTGTTTTGGCTTGGCTTGGCTTGGCTTGGCTTCGCCTGGATTGGCTTGGCTTGGCTTGGCTTGGCTTGGCTTGGCTTGGCTTGGCTTGGCTTGGCTTGGCTTGGCTTGGCTTGGCTTGGCTTGGCTTGGCTTGGCTTGGCTTGTCTTGTCTTTTTTTGTCTTGTCTTGGCTTAGCTTGGCTTGGCTTGGCCAGGATTGGCTTGGATTGGCTTGGCATGGCTTGGCTTGCCTTGGATTGGCTTGGCTTGGCTTGGCTTGGCTTGGCTTGGCTTGTCTTGTCTTTTTTTGTCTTGTCTTGGCTTGGCTTGGCTTGGCTTGGCTTGGCTTGTCTTGTCTTGTCTTGTCTTGTCTTGTCTTGTCTTGTCTTGTCTTGTCTTGTTTTGGCTTGGCTTGGCTTGGCTTGGCTTGTCTTGTCTTGTCTTGTCTTGTCTTGTCTTGTCTTGGCTTGGCTTGGCTTGGCTTGGCTTGGCTTGGCTGGCTTGGCTTGGCTTGGCTTGGCCTGGATTGGCTTGGATTGGCTTGGGATGGCTTGGCTTGGCTTGGCTTGGCTTGGCTTGGCTTGGCTTTGCCTCGATTGGCTTGGCTTGGCTTGGCTTGGCTTGGCTTGGCTTGGCTTGGCTTGGCTTGTCTTGTCTTTTTTTGTCTTGTCTTGGCTTGGCTTGGCTTGGCTTGGCTTGGCTTGGCTTGGCTTGGCTTGGCTTGGCTTGGCTTGGCCTGGCGTGGCGTGGCGTGGCGTGGCGTGGCTTGGCTTGGCTTGGCTTGGCTTGGCTTGGCTTGGCTTGGCTTGGCTTGGCTTGGCCTGGCCTGGCCTGGCCTGGCCTGGCGTGGCGTGGCGTGGCGTGGCGTGGCGTGGCTTGGCTTGGCTTGGCTTGGCTTGGCTTGGCTTGGCTTGGCTTGGCTTGGCTTGGCTTGGCTTGGCTTGGCTTGGCTTGGCTTGGCTTGGCTTGGCTTGGCTTGGCTTGGCTTGGCTTGGCTTGGCTTGCTTGGCTTGGCTTGGCTTGGCTTGGCTTGGCTTGGCTTGGCTTGGCTTGGCTTGGCTTGGCTTGGCTTGGCTTGGCTTGGCTTGGCTTGGCTTGGCTTGGCTTGGCTTGGCTTGGCTTGGCTTGGCTTGGCTTGGCTTGGCTTGGCTTGGCTTGGCTTGGCTTGGCTTGGCTTGGCTTGGCCTGGCCTGGCCTGGCCTGGCCTGGCGTGGCTTGGCTTGGCTTGGCTTGGCTTGGCTTGGCTTGGCTTGGCTTGGCTTGGCTTGGCTTGGCTTGGCTTGGCTTGGCGTGGCCTGGCCTGGCCTGGCCTGGCCTGGCTTGGCTTGGCTTGGCTTGGCTTGGCTTGGCTTGGCTTGGCTTGGCTTGGCTTGGCTTGGCTTGGCTTGGCGTGGCCTGGCCTGGCCTGGCCTGGCCTGGCCTGGCCTGGTTTGGCTTGCCATGGCTTCGCCTGGATTGGCTTGGCTTGGCTTGAATTGGCTTGGCTTCGCTTGGCTTGGCGTGGTTTGGCTTGGCTTGGCTTGGCTTGGCTTGGCTTGGCTTGGCTTGGCTTGGCTTGGCTTGGCTTGGCTTGGCTTGCCTTGGCTTGGCTTGGCTTGGCCTGGATTGGCATGGATTGGCTTGGGATGGCTTGGCTTTGCCTCGATTGGCTTAGCTTGGCTTGGCTTGGCCAGGATTGGCTTGGATTGGCTTGGCATGGCTTGGCTTGCCTTGGATTGGCTTGGCTTGGCTTGGCTTGGCTTGGCTTGGCTTGTCTTGTCTTTTTTTGTCTTGTCTTGGCTTGGCTTGGCTTGGCTTGGCTTGGCTTGGCTTGTCTTGTCTTGTCTTGTCTTGTCTTGTCTTGTCTTGTCTTGTCTTGTCTTGTCTTGTTTTGGCTTGGCTTGGCTTGGCTTGGCTTCGCCTGGATTGGCTTGGCTTGGCTTGGCTTGGCTTGGCTTGGCTTGGCTTGGCTTGGCTTGGCTTGGCTTGGCTTGGCTTGGCTTGGCTTGGCTTGGCTTGGCTTGGCTTGTCTTGTCTTTTTTTGTCTTGTCTTGGCTTAGCTTGGCTTGGCTTGGCCAGGATTGGCTTGGATTGGCTTGGCATGGCTTGGCTTGCCTTGGATTGGCTTGGCTTGGCTTGGCTTGGCTTGGCTTGGCTTGTCTTGTCTTTTTTTGTCTTGTCTTGGCTTGGCTTGGCTTGGCTTGGCTTGGCTTGTCTTGTCTTGTCTTGTCTTGTCTTGTCTTGTCTTGTCTTGTCTTGTCTTGTTTTGGCTTGGCTTGGCTTGGCTTGGCTTGTCTTGTCTTGTCTTGTCTTGTCTTGTCTTGTCTTGGCTTGGCTTGGCTTGGCTTGGCTTGGCTTGGCTTGGCTTGGCTTGGCTTGGCTTGGCCTGGATTGGCTTGGATTGGCTTGGGATGGCTTGGCTTGGCTTGGCTTGGCTTGGCTTGGCTTGGCTTTGCCTCGATTGGCTTGGCTTGGCTTGGCTTGGCTTGGCTTGGCTTGGCTTGGCTTGGCTTGTCTTGTCTTTTTTTGTCTTGTCTTGGCTTGGCTTGGCTTGGCTTGGCTTGGCTTGGCTTGGCTTGGCTTGGCTTGGCTTGGCTTGGCTTGGCTTGGCTTGGCCTGGATTGGCTTGGATTGGCTTGGGATGGCTTGGCTTGCCTTGGCTTGGCTTGGCTTGGCTTGGCTTTGCCTCGATTGGCTTGGCTTGGCTTGGCTTGGCTTGGCTTGGCTTGGCTTGGCTTGGCTTGGCTTGTCTTGCCTTTTTTTGTCTTGTCTTGGCTTGGCTTGGCTTGGCTTGGCTTGGCTTGGCTTGGCTTGGCTTGGCTTGGCTTGGCTTGGCTTGGCTTGGCTTGGCTTGGCTTGGCTTGGCTTGGCTTGGCTTGACTTGGCTTGGCTTGGCTTGGCTTCGCCTCTATTGGCTTGGCTTGGCTTGGCTTGGCTTGGCTTGGCTTTTCTTAGCTTGGCTTGGCTTGGCTTGGCTTGGCTTGGCTTGGCTTGGCTTGGCTTGGCTTGGCTTGGCTTCGCCTGGATTGGCTTGGCTTGGCTTGGCTTGGCTTCGCCTCGATTGGCTTGGATTGGCTTGGCATGGCTTCGCCTGGATTGGCTTGGCTTGGCTTGGCTTGGCTTGGCTTGGCTTGGCTTGGCTTGGCTTGGCTTGGCTTGGCTTGGCTTGGCTTGGCTTGGCTTGGCTTGGCTTGGCTTGGCTTGGCTTGGCTTGGCTTGGCTTGGCTTGGCTTGGCTTGGCTTGGCTTGGCTTGGCTTGGCTTGGCTTGGCTTGGCTTGGCTTGGCTTTTCTTGGCTTGGCTTGGCTTGGCTTGGCTTGGCTTGGCTTGGCTTGGCTTGGCTTGGCTTGTCTTGTCTTGTCTTGTCTTGTCTTGTCTTGGCTTGGCTTGGCTTGGCTTGGCTTGGCTTGGCTTGGCTTGGCTTGGCTTGGCTTGGTTTGGCTTGGCTTGGCTTGGCTTGGCTTGGCTTGGCTTGGCTTGGCTTGGCTTGGCTTGGCTTTTCTTGGGTTGGCTTGGCTTGGCTTGGCTTGGCTTGGCTTGGCTTGGCTTGGCTTGGCTTGGCTTGGCTTGGCTTGGCTTGGCTTGGCTTGGCTTGGCTTGGCTTGGCTTGGCTTGGCTTGGCTTGGCTTGGCTTGGCTTGGCTTGGCTTGGCTTGGCTTGGCTTGGCTTGGCTTGGCTTGGCTTGGCTTGGCTTGGCTTGGCTTGTCTTGGCTTGGCTTGGCTTGGCTTGGCTTGGCTTGGCTTGGCTTGGTTTGGCTTGGCTTCGCCTCTATTGGCTTGGCTTGGCTTGGCTTGGCCTGGATTGGCTTGGATTGGCTTGGCATGGCTGCGCCTGGATTGGCTTGGCTTGGCTTGGCTTGGTTTGGCTTGGCTTGGCTTGGCTTGGCTTGGCTTGGCTTGGCTTGGCTTGGCTTGCTTGGCTTGGCTTGGCTTGGCTTGGCTTGGCTTGGCTTGGCTTGGCTTGGCTTGGCTTGGCTTGGCTTGGCTTGGCTTGGCTTGGCTTGGCTTGGCTTGGCTTGGCTTGGCTTGGCTTGGCTTGGCTTGGCTTGGCTTGGCTTGGCTTGGCTTGGCTTGGCTTGGCTTGGCTTGGCTTGGCTTGGCTTGGCTTGGCTTGGCTTGGCTTGGCTTGGCTTGGCTTGGCTTGGCTTGGCTTGGCTTGGCTTGGCTTGGCTTGGCTTGGCTTGGCTTGGCTTGGCTTGGCTTGGCTTGGCTTGGCTTGGCTTGGCTTGGCTTGGCTTGGCTTGGCTTGGCTTGGCTTGGCTTGGCTTGGCTTGGCTTGGCTTGGCTTGGCTTGGCTTGGCTTGGCTTGGCTTGGCTTGGCTTGGCTTGGCTTGGCTTGGCTTGGCTTGGCTTGGCTTGGCTTGGCTTGGCTTGGCTTGGCTTGGCTTGGCTTGGCTTGGCCTTGCTTGGCTTGGCTTGGCTTGGCTTGGCTTGGCTTGGCTTGGCTTGGCTTGGCTTGGCTTGGCTTGGCTTGGCTTGGCTTGGCTTGGCTTGGCGTGGCCTGGCCTGGCCTGGCCTGGCCTGGCCTGGCGTGGCTTGGCTTGGCTTGGCTTGGCTTGGCTTGGCTTGGCTTGGCTTGGCTTGGCTTGGCTTGGCTTGGCTTGGCGTGGCTTGGCTTGGCCTGGCCTGGCCTGGCCTGGCCTGGCTTGGCTTGGCTTGGCTTGGCGTGGCCTGGCCTGGCCTGGCCTGGCTTGGATTGGCTTGGGATGGCTTGGCTTGCCTTGGCTTGGCTTGGCTTGGCATGGCTTTGCCTCGATTGGCTTGGCTTGGCTTGGCTTGGCTTGGCTTGGCTTGGCTTGGCTTGGCTTGTCTTGTCTTTTTTTGTCTTGTCTTGGCTTGGCTTGGCTTGGCTTGGCTTGGCTTGGCTTGGCTTGGCTTGGTTTGGCTTGGCTTGGCTTGGCTTGTCTTGGCTTGGCTTGGCTTGGCTTGGCTTGGCTTGGCTTGGCTTGACTTGGCTTGGCTTGGCTTGGCTTCGCCTCTATTGGCTTGGCTTGGCTTGGCTTGGCTTGGCTTGGCTTTTCTTAGCTTGGCTTGGCTTGGCTTGGCTTGGCTTGGCTTGGCTTGGCTTGGCTTGGCTTCGCCTGGATTGGCTTGGCTTGGCTTGGCTTGGCTTGGCTTGGCTTGGCTTGGCTTGGCTTGGCTTGGCTTGGCTTGGCTTGTCTTGTCTTTTTTTGTCTTGTCTTGGCTTAGCTTGGCTTGGCTTGGCCAGGATTGGCTTGGATTGGCTTGGCATGGCTTGGCTTGCCTTGGATTGGCTTGGCTTGGCTTGGCTTGGCTTGGCTTGGCTTGTCTTGTCTTTTTTTGTCTTGTCTTGGCTTGGCTTGGCTTGGCTTGGCTTGGCTTGTCTTGTCTTGTCTTGTCTTGTCTTGTCTTGTCTTGTCTTGTCTTGTCTTGTTTTGGCTTGGCTTGGCTTGGCTTGGCTTGTCTTGTCTTGTCTTGTCTTGTCTTGTCTTGTCTTGGCTTGGCTTGGCTTGGCTTGGCTTGGCTTGGCTTGGCTTGGCTTGGCTTGGCTTGGCCTGGATTGGCTTGGATTGGCTTGGGATGGCTTGGCTTGGCTTGGCTTGGCTTGGCTTGGCTTGGCTTTGCCTCGATTGGCTTGGCTTGGCTTGGCTTGGCTTGGCTTGGCTTGGCTTGGCTTGGCTTGTCTTGTCTTTTTTTGTCTTGTCTTGGCTTGGCTTGGCTTGGCTTGGCTTGGCTTGGCTTGGCTTGGCTTGGCTTGGCTTGGCTTGGCCTGGCGTGGCGTGGCGTGGCGTGGCGTGGCTTGGCTTGGCTTGGCTTGGCTTGGCTTGGCTTGGCTTGGCTTGGCTTGGCTTGGCCTGGCCTGGCCTGGCCTGGCCTGGCGTGGCGTGGCGTGGCGTGGCGTGGCTTGGCTTGGCTTGGCTTGGCTTGGCTTGGCTTGGCTTGGCTTGGCTTGGCTTGGCTTGGCTTGGCTTGGCTTGGCTTGGCTTGGCTTGGCTTGGCTTGGCTTGGCTTGGCTTGGCTTGGCTTGGCTTGGCTTGGCTTGGCTTGGCTTGGCTTGGCTTGGCTTGGCTTGGCTTGGCTTGGCTTGGCTTGGCTTGGCTTGGCTTGGCTTGGCTTGGCTTTGCTTGGCTTGGCTTGGCTTGGCTTGGCTTGGCTTGGCTTGGCTTGGCTTGGCTTGGCTTGGCTTGGCCTGGCCTGGCCTGGCCTGGCCTGGCGTGGCTTGGCTTGGCTTGGCTTGGCTTGGCTTGGCTTGGCTTGGCTTGGCTTGGCTTGGCTTGGCTTGGCTTGGCTTGGCGTGGCCTGGCCTGGCCTGGCCTGGCCTGGCTTGGCTTGGCTTGGCTTGGCTTGGCTTGGCTTGGCTTGGCTTGGCTTGGCTTGGCTTGGCTTGGCTTGGCGTGGCCTGGCCTGGCCTGGCCTGGCCTGGCCTGGCCTGGTTTGGCTTGCCATGGCTTCGCCTGGATTGGCTTGGCTTGGCTTGAATTGGCTTGGCTTCGCTTGGCTTGGCGTGGTTTGGCTTGGCTTGGCTTGGCTTGGCTTGGCTTGGCTTGGCTTGGCTTGGCTTGGCTTGGCTTGGCTTGGCTTGCCTTGGCTTGGCTTGGCTTGGCCTGGATTGGCATGGATTGGCTTGGGATGGCTTGGCTTTGCCTCGATTGGCTTAGCTTGGCTTGGCTTGGCCAGGATTGGCTTGGATTGGCTTGGCATGGCTTGGCTTGCCTTGGATTGGCTTGGCTTGGCTTGGCTTGGCTTGGCTTGGCTTGTCTTGTCTTTTTTTGTCTTGTCTTGGCTTGGCTTGGCTTGGCTTGGCTTGGCTTGGCTTGTCTTGTCTTGTCTTGTCTTGTCTTGTCTTGTCTTGTCTTGTCTTGTCTTGTCTTGTTTTGGCTTGGCTTGGCTTGGCTTGGCTTCGCCTGGATTGGCTTGGCTTGGCTTGGCTTGGCTTGGCTTGGCTTGGCTTGGCTTGGCTTGGCTTGGCTTGGCTTGGCTTGGCTTGGCTTGGCTTGGCTTGGCTTGGCTTGTCTTGTCTTTTTTTGTCTTGTCTTGGCTTAGCTTGGCTTGGCTTGGCCAGGATTGGCTTGGATTGGCTTGGCATGGCTTGGCTTGCCTTGGATTGGCTTGGCTTGGCTTGGCTTGGCTTGGCTTGGCTTGTCTTGTCTTTTTTTGTCTTGTCTTGGCTTGGCTTGGCTTGGCTTGGCTTGGCTTGTCTTGTCTTGTCTTGTCTTGTCTTGTCTTGTCTTGTCTTGTCTTGTCTTGTTTTGGCTTGGCTTGGCTTGGCTGGGCTTGTCTTGTCTTGTCTTGTCTTGTCTTGTCTTGTCTTGGCTTGGCTTGGCTTGGCTTGGCTTGGCTTGGCTTGGCTTGGCTTGGCTTGGCTTGGCCTGGATT